>JABUQX010022767.1:0-7500 GCA_015478945.1 Trachelipus rathkii
TGGTACTTCGTTCAATCGGAATTTGGGTGTTTAACCGTTTCATTTATCGATGAAACGCTTTCGCGTTTTCGTGCTTCCTTCATAGATAGATAGATAGATAGATAAATAGATAGATAGATAGATAGATAGATAGATAGATAGATTGGGGTGGAGATCTGACAAAACGTATCATTTGAAACACATTAAGCCATTGGATGAAAAAACATTTATCGACTTAAGAATCAAATTTATGCGATGTATGAAAGCTACTTTTATAAAAAATTAACTGTCTTTAGACTCACCAGAAGACTTTTCCTGTTCAAATTATGATAATTTATAGCGATCAGAACATTCGTTTATTATATAACAAGAAAGAGATTTATTGGAATTTATTTAATTTATTTACTGCCTTAGCTCCTATTTGGTCTGTATTTCATTCGTTTATTATTAGCTTAATACAAATATATATATATATATATATATATAGCACTGCCTTCTCTCTCTCTCTTTCTATATATATATATATATATATATATATATCTCTTTATTTCTATATATATATATATATATATATATATATATATATATATATATATATATATATATATATATATATATTTATATATATATATATATATATATATATATTTCAGCTATGGAATTTCAGGAACTTTTAATTCTCAGGGTTCTCTCTCTCTCTTCTCTCTCTCTCTCTCCTTTCTTTCCTGCACTCCTGCTCTTTCTCTTTCTCACTATATACTATATATACTATATATATACTATCTATATATATATAAAATAAACAAAAAGTGGTCTCTATAAAAGAGAATCTTGATCAATGCCAAAGGCAACAATATAAACAATTTTATAGGCTAAATTCACACACACACACATACACACAATCTCCGCTATTCGATTTGAGAATTACGGAAGTCACTTTTATTAATGGATTGATAAAATAACAATCTTAATCATTTCCTGGTTTTCAGGCTTTTTTCTTTTCAATTTTACACTCGAACTTTTTTACACATTGTCCATGAATTTCTTAAGCTATTCCTTCTTTAAGATAAATTAGCCCCTCTGTCTCTCTCTCTATATATATATATATATATATATACTGCATATATATATATACTACTCTTTCTACTATATATATATATATATATATATATTTATATATATATATATATATATATATATATATTTATATCTCTCTCTCTCTCTCTCTTTCTCTCTTTCTATATATACTCTATATATATATATATATATATATATATATATATATATATATATATAATATATATATATATATATATATATATTTACTATATTTGATATTATTATAAAGAAATACAAATTCTATTTTTACAGTACATTGTTGCATAATACATAAAAGACCTTCTTAATCCCCACCTCGGGGGGTTTGACTATTCCAACTCATCTATTACAACCCTTCCTGTGACATTTTGTAAAGAACATGCGGGAATTTATTTACTACTATTAGTGTTTGGCAGCATGCGCTTCAGCCGTAGCATTAGATAGGTGAAAGAAGACGATTTTTTTTTGAAGGATAAGTATCAATTTAATTACCGTCTAACTCTAAGAATTGCATGCAGAACTAAGAAGCCCCCCCCCCTTTTTTTCTCTCTTTTTTTTTTTTTTTTTTTTTTTTTTTTTTTTTTTTTTTTTTTTTTTTTTTTTTTTTTTTTTTTTTTATCTATTTGTTTCTTTATTATTATTATATATATATTTTTTATTTAACCTTATTTTTCTCTTGGGTTCCAGCGTCCCTGTCGGTTATGTTATGAAAAATTCTTACATTTCTTAAATTTTCTACTGCCTCTTTCCCATGCTTCAAAATATAAACGTTATTCTTTTTTATCCGTAGCACCCTGAAAGGTCCCGAGTACCTCTCTGTCAGTTTCCCTACATTATACTGTTGATTTCTTATTAACACGGCCCTTGCCTTGTGGAGATCTTTCGGAACAAATATATTCTTATTTTTATACACAACCTGTGGTGCCAAAGGCCTACGCATTAAAGCCACTAATTTCTTCAAATAGGCACTTTGACTGACTGTGGCACTGAGTGCCTCCTTCTGCAATAAGCTTCCTGGCACTGATAGATTTTGGCCGAACATAAGCACACTGGGAGTAACCCCCTCGTCATTTATAGGGCTAATTCTCAAACAGTACAGTGCCCAAGGCAAAATTTCAGGCCATTTTAACCCTTCATTCTCCCTATCATTAATCATACACCTTAGTGTCACTATGAGAGCTTGATTCAATTTTTCTGCTAACCCGTTCGAACGAGGGGAGTTAGGCGTCGTGATAATATTATCTATGTTGAGTAGGTTACACACGTCATTAAATAATTTGGCAGTGAACTGGCTTCCCCGGTCTGAGACGAGCCTTTTTATAGAGCCACAGAACGGAAAAATTTCGCCCACTAACACATTTAATACCGAGTCGACCGTCGCCTGTCTAAGAGGGTAGGCGAAAGGATACTTACTAAATCTGTCGATAAAAACAAGCAGATAATTGAACCCCATACTGCAGGGTAGCTTACACAAATCCACATGAAGGGTGTCGAACTTCTCAGACTTCCTTAAACCTGCCGAATTCTGGAGATATCCTTCTAACGCTCTTGTTTTTTTGACAGACATCACAACTCTGTATAAATTTCTTTACTCTACTATGCATAAATCTGAAGGCAAAATCCGCTTTCAGGATAGTCAAAGTCCGTTTAATTCCCAAGTGATTTGTATTATGTATTTTCTCTATGACATCATCCACCAGATTTTCCGGTACTAATATTCTAGCTGTGCCTGTGGAGATGTCAACCGCCAAAGACAGCTCCTCGCCCCGATGGATGAACTCCTTGTAACAGGCCTTCAATCCACTAGTTTTCAGCCCCTTTATTAGGTCCCTTATATAACCATCAGTCTCCTGTTCTATAGCTATCTCTTTGAAATCTACACCATCCTGAATTTTCATTTCCGTCCATTCCATTCCATTCCTTCAGTTGTGTTCAAGATCGTCAGGGGTCATCGTCCATTCCTTCATCCATTCCATTCCATCCATTCCATTATTCCATTATTCCATTATTCCATTATTCCATTATTCCATTGTTATTCCATTATTCCATTCCATTATTCCATTATTGTTATTCCATTGTTATTATTCCATTATTATTATTATTATTATTTCTTCCATTATTATTATTATTATTATTATTATTATTATTATTATTTCATTATTATTATTATTATTCATTATTCATTATTATTATTATTATTATTTATTGTTATTATTATTATTATTATTATTATTCATTATTATTGTTATCATTATTATTTGTTGTTATTGTTATTGTGTGTATTATTATTATTATTATAATACTCCAGTAAGTCTTGTTCTTTTAACGTTCGATTTAAAGGACTTAACCCTTCCCCAATGGAATTCTGAGAATTCCATTCACAAAGCTCTTCCTCCAATTGTAACCCCGTTTCCATGGCAATTTCTTTTGGCCACGCCCACTCCCCATTCTCTATACAAGCTAATGGTAATTGAAATTTCCCAGTCTCTATAATCTTATCTCTTTCGTTAGCCAATTCTGTTAAAATTATCGCCAATTTATTTTTAGCCTTAGAGACCAATTTAAATTCAACGTCAAAATTTGCAATGGCATTCAATAAATTTATTTCCCGAATATTATGAACTTTTGTGGCACTCTTTTTCGTATAAGCTGTGATTAACCCACTGTTGCCGGTACAGATGTAAACTCTCCTATTTGCAATTAAGTAAGCATATTTTTGTAAACTGTTATTGACGCATAGTAACTCCTTAACCAACTGTGGTAGTGCCACTTCCACCTCAGTAAGTATGGTACTGTAAAGTGCGAAAATCTTCGTCTGATCATTTTCTTCTCCCATCAGTGCGCTGGCTATAGTAAGCTCGCTTACCTTCGTGTATAATAGTAACTCAGTTTTTTCATCAGGGAACGACAATAGGGTGGCGCTCACCATCGCCGCTTTAGCTTCTTGAAATGCCCGGTCTGCTTCCACTCCCCAGGAAATCCTTTTATTGGAGGCGGGTTTTCCCTTCAACATTTTTGTTAGGGGTTGCAACAATTGAGCCGCCCCGACTATATTAATTCGGCAGAAGTTATATAGACCGAGAAATGCCCTAAGTTGTTTGATAGTTGTTGGCTTTGCAACATTCACTACTGCATCGATCTTTTCCTTGCTAGGCTTAACCCCCTTCTCGCTAATATTGAAACCTAGAAAATCTGTTTCTCCGACTGCAAGTACACATTTTTTTGGGTTCATATAAATTTTCATATACTTCAATCTCTCTAAAACCTTCTCCAACATTGCAACATGTTCTTCAAGAGTTGAACTGGCAATTAATATGTCATCTAAATAAACAAAAACATTCTTTAAATCTCCAAATAAGATCGACATGAGGCGCTGGAAGGCACTAGATGAACACTTGTGCCCTTGTATTAAATAGTTAAAACTGTAGTTACCAAAAGGACAAGTAATAGTGAAATATTTCTTTGTTTCCTCGCTGATTGGCACGTTATAGTAAGCTTGCCGAATATCGAGCCGCGTTAGCAACTTGCAATGTTGCAATTGCAATATGATATCTTTAATCTTAGGCAGAGTAAAATTGTCAGAGGTGGATCTCTGGTTTAATAACCTCAGGTCAACGACTAAACGAACTCTGCCATCCGACTTTGGCAAGAAGCTAGTTGGGAAACCCCAATCGCTTCTCCCCCGCGAAATGACCCCTGCGTCCAATAATTTATTAATTTCCTCCCTTGCTTTCTCAAAAAGATGTGGAGCTATGCTTCTACTCTTCAATTGTGCGTGCCCTTAATCTCTGTGGTGTGGATAGTTTTCTGCTAGCTCGCATAAAATTTCTTCCTTTAAAGGACATTCTTCTCTCTCCCCTCCACCCTCATCAACAGTGCAATCTTCACCCCCCTCCCAATATCCCCCCCTTTCCCCTCCCTACAGTTTCGTTACCATCGAGTTGTGAGCGAGCAGCAAAATCGTTCTCACAGCTGTTAACATAAGCCCCGCCCCGTTTTCTTCGGTACTTTGTACATATAAATCGCCACCTTGCAAGCTGTTCATTCTTTAAATTTAAATTAGGTGCCTCATAGGGATTTAAGAACAAGACTTGGTATTTCCTAATTAAATCATTAATTGATTCATATTCGCAAAGCGATATATTTAAAGAGACAGCGGTTAGAGGGAAGATAGAATTTCGAACATGCTCAGAAAAATCGAAAGCCTCATTACTAAGAGAAATACTACGTTTCGTGCTAGGATCTAATAAATAATGGCATCTAAAGTCAATAATGAACCCGTGTTTTTTGAGAAAAGGCATGCCGAGGACGTTAAATTTAATATCTGTGGCGTAGGCATGCACATTGTAAAGTCTGTCTAACCCCAAATCAATTTTAATTACCCTTTTATTATAAATATTCATGCAGCCTCCATTTGCGGCTCTGGCAGTGCCAATAATGGCACCCCCCTTATCTAATTCAGACGCTACCACCAGGTCGCAACTTCCGGTATCTAGTAAATAAGATTCATTGTTAGTTTTATCCGAAATGTAATACAATTTATCAAAAACTACATCTCTAACAGCTGCAACGATTTCAGTTGAGTTGCCAGAAACTTCCACTACAGTATTACCAGATAAGTCACATGCATTATTTCTTAAAATTAATGATCCCTCATGCTTATCGGAAGAAGAAGAACCTCCTTCATCTCTAAAACTAATACAATTCATTTTCAGAAAGGGAATTTCACCCCCTTCATTACAAGTTCATTTTTATTATTCTTTTTGTTAACAAGTATGGAGTCACAAGTCTGAGTCGCCTCTCTTCCCGCCTTCTCCCCAGTGATAGGAGGGTCGACTCCGTTGGGGGAAACAGCGACTCATTCACAAAGCTATTGTTTTCAATGTAATCATAAGAATTTACAAAACCGTCATTGCCATCACTATGGCTATCATTCCTAATTCTACAATCATTATTATTATTATTGTCATTATCGTCATTATTCTCATCATGCATTGAGTTACAATGTAAAGTCGAAGAGGACTCCTGTGGGGGAGAGGTTGACTCAGGTGGGAGAGAAGCTGACCCGCTAGAAGTCCCCACCTCGTCCATTTGAGTCACCCTCTCATCATTAAAACTTTCGTTTTCAGATGCGTTGTTAATTACCCCCTCTCGCCCTTGATTATTTTTACAAGTAAAATTTCTATTCCATTTAAATCTATTAATATAATTAACATTTCCATCATACCCACGATTAATATAATTACAATTATTACTAAAATACCTATTACTATTATGGCCATTAAGATTAGCATACCCATTATTATTATAAAAATTATTATAATCAACACGTGCATCATTATCATAAACATTACTGCTATAATTAGTATTTTCATTACCATGGTGATTATTATTATAAAAATTGTCCCTATCATAGTTACTGTAATTTCTATTATTATAATTATGACTATAATTCCTACCATTGGTTATCATTATAATAATGTCTTCTACTATAGTTAAAATTAATATTTCCCCGCCCAAAATTAGACTTATTCATACAAAATTTGCAGGGTAAACAATTACAAAGGTCTCTACTTACAAAAGCGTCATTTCCCCACATATTTACCCCCATCTGGCCCGGGAGTCGCCTCACGGACCAGCCTTTCCATTTTTTGAAATGTTGAAGTTCTGTTGTGGGGGTGGGGGAGTTGCCGGGGGTTGCGATATCAAGGTGTACATTGGACAATATCGACCCTCACATTTAAATGAACGGTGCAAGAATTTTCTATGGAACCTACAAAGACCTTCTGTACTAGGGCCAGCAGCAACGTTGTCATATGCTGATCGGTTGAAATTCCTTCCTCTTGAATTTTGATCATTGTTGGGGGTGGGGGAATTCTTCGCATTCTGACACATCGTCTTAGCGAGTTCTATTACGCTTTTGGTGAGTGACCTCATCTCTTCAGCTGATTTTTCATGAGAGATTATTAACCGACTTATTTCTCTCTCTTGTGCTGAAGTCTCTCTGTTAGGTGGCTTGGTGACTTTATCTTCTGCTGGTCGTACGGCGTTTACAGGTTGCCATTCGTTTCTCCCCCCCGCGGGGGATTGGCGAGCACCGTTTTGGGAAAAAAATTTGTTAAAAATGTCGTCGGCAATTTCAATTAATTCCTCAAAATTATGGTTCTTCTCTGTTGTCATGAGGGAGATCTGTAATTGCTTAGGCAATCGTAAGAGAAAGAGTTCTCTAATAAATTTTGCATCGTTGTCCGTTATTGAATCGAAAGTGGATAATCCGAGCATTTCTTTTATTCTAACTGCATAATCGGATGGAAGCTCTCCCTCCCTCATTCCTGATTGAAAGACTTCTTCTATCTGCGTTCTTAGCGATGGTGCATAGAGTTTTTCTATTACCTTTACTAGTTTAGTATAACAATCGTCCTT
>JABUQX010022767.1:12500-41702 GCA_015478945.1 Trachelipus rathkii
TGAGGGGACGTCTACCAAAATGAAGAGAGTAATGAAGGGTAATGTCGTCGGCGTTGAAGGTGAAGAAGCAATAGAGAGGTCATTAGTGAAAAGTAGAGAGTTAAGGATAGAACAGAACCCTGAGGAACACCACTATTTATATATTTTAGGGTGAACTGTGGCAGAGATGACAATATTCATATTTACTTGATTGCTGAACACATTATTTTAATTTTGTCCTTGAAACATTAGAAAACAATAATGTAATTTTGTAAATATACAGTAAAATGTATACAAGACACAAAAGTAAATATACATAAAATATACATGGATACACATAAATATTTAAAGCCTTTAAAATGCATTTTCAATTTTAATTTTATTTTTAGTTTAAGAAATCAATTTTTTATTTCTTTGTTATTTTGCTCTTACTTGCATTCCCTTATTGTTTATTTAGTAATTATAAAGAAAAATTAATAACACTATCTGATTTAAAATTCCTTTTTCAATTTGACTTTCCGTCATTTAAGCTTATATAGAATTTTTTTTAAATAAGAAACTATTTTAATTTGCAATTGCATTATACAAAACGATTTGTTTTATTCTTTGCAAGGTGACATAATCTAGCCCTATTTGGAAATCTCTGGCATTTGACTATTCCAATAAGTTTTCCTTCTTACTAATAGTTATTTAATGCATTATTTACAAAAATGAATATTTTATATATATATATATATATATATATATATATTTATATATAATATAAAATATATAAAAAAATAAATATTATATATATATATATATATATATATATATATATATATATATATATATATATATATATATATATATATATATATATATATATATATATATATATATATATATATAATATATTATATTTATATTATATGTATATATTATATATATATATTATATATATATTATATTAATAATATATATATATATAATATAATATATTATATATATATATATATATATATTTCCATTTTGAGAGAGAGAGAGAGAGGAGAGAGAGAGGATTAGAGAGATGAGAGAGAGAGAGAGAGAGGAGAGAGAGAGAGAGAGAGAGAGAGAAGAGACAGAGACAGAGAGAGAGACAGAGACAGAGACAGAGACAGAGACAGAGACAGAGAGAGAGACAGAGACAGCCAGACAGAGACAGACAGACAGACAGACAGACAGACAGAAAGACAGAGAAGAGAGACAGACAGAGAGAGACGGAGACAGTGAGAAATTAATTTTTTTTTTTAAATTATACAAAGACTAATCTTGATAAATCTTGTCCTCTGATAATGTAATTATTTTGTTCCCTTCTGTAGTTTCTTGAACATAAAACCACAGCTGCCAATAACTGCCACAACCTAAAACAATTTTTTTTTTAAACTAAATTGCTAAAGGAGTTTTCAAAATTGTATTCATGAATTCTTGAAAATTTGTTAGTTTTAAAAAGAAAAGTTAATTTTGCGAGAAAGTCTTCCAAAATTGCAGCTTAATTCAAAGTCCATGGAAGGAAAGTTGTTCATATTTGCTGATTAGGTAATTTCAAAATCTGAAGGGGTCATAAACACTGAGAATCGGTAACCTTCACCCACTAATAGCTAAAAATCTACTTCAGTAAGAAGTAATTACTAAATTAAAAAAAAGTTTTATAGCTGAAGCTTTAAGATTAGAGGAATTTTAACGAATTATAAGTTGTAAAATAAACTTCAAAGTCGATATATATATATATATATATATATATATATATATATATATATAATATATATATATATAGTTATATATATATATGATTATGTGTAAGGCTATATGTTTTAATGCAAATTGTATATATTAATATAATTATTAATTATTAAATTATTAATATTATATTATTATTATTATTATTATTATTATTATTATTATTATTATAATTATTATAATTAAATTATATATATTATTATTTAAGATAGTAGTTAGTTATAGTAGTATAGTATAAGTAGTAGTAGTAGTATATAAGTGATTTAGTAGTTTTTATATTATTATTATTATTATTAATATACATGCAATATGTTATATCTTATATATATTATTGGCTTTTATTCAAATAATGTATATTATATAATAGAGTATAATATTAAGCAAAAGTACTACATATAAATTTTCTATATCTCATTTTATTATTTATTATTATTTTCGTGTGTAGTTAAATTTATTTATCTCTAATAATTCAGACTCAGGACGTAAACTTGAAGAATAGTAAAGTGAATGTTACGCAGTCCAAAAATCGAGTCTAGTCTGTTAATACCACAATTGAGTGTTGTAGATTATAGATTATTTACGATTACACCATAAGTATCACTAAGTGATCAAAGTGACTGGGATAGGGTTAGTGTGAAGTATCCAGCGTCGTTGTGTGAAATGACTTATATAAGTATTTAGATTGATAACAGATATATATAGTAGTATTATAGTAGATAGGAAGTAGTAGTTAGTATTTTATTTAAATATTATAGTTAAATTAATATAATAATTTAATTTATATTATTAATATTATTAATTATAATTAATTTTTATAATTATTATCATAATATACATATAAGTTAATGTAGTAGCAGTAGTTCAGCAGTAGTAGAGAGTAATAAGTATAGTAGTAGTAGTAATAATAAATAGTTAAGTAGTAGTAGTATTTTTAATTTAATATTTAAATTATTATTTATATTATTTATTATAATTATTTAATTATAATTATTATTATAATTTTTAATTATTATTTATATTATTATATTATTTATTATTAAATTATTATAATTATTTAATTATTATTAATATATTATTATTATTATTTATATTATTCTCTGTCTACTAATGTATTATAGTTCATTATAGTTGTCTCTGTGATCGAGTCTAATCCTCACTACATTTATCGTGAGTTGCTTAATTGAACAGAAAGTTTAAAACTCTGGCAGAGACGTTTATAATGCTTATAGGAGTTAAATTATTTATTAGAAACAAATATCATACTACTACTGGACTAGCTTCTCTGAGTGTTAGACTATGGAAACTTATAATTGATCGCATAAATGAGAGTATGAATATTCTAACGTGTCACATGACAATGAAATATAAAGATTACATATAAAACTATAATAATATGATATACTTAAGTGATATAAAAATATATAATTTTATATGAGTTTATATTTCATTCTAACGCAATTGAGATCTAATTAATCTCACTACTCTCTATATGTCTAAATATTCTCACTATCACTATGACACTTAATCTCTCTGATATATTTTCTCACTGTAATAATAATATACATTAAATTCTAAATAATTAAATAATAATAATAATATATAATTAAAGTAATAAACAAAAAATCTTTCTATTTAACCTACAATTACGCAACTATTTTTAAATAAGTGGCTACCACTTCTATAACTCATAATTATATATATCTCTTATCATACCACTCACATTTATAAAAAAAATACTATACACTATTTTTCAATCAATAAATGCTTTTGTCTTACGCAAAATAATATTCTGTATATTTTCTGCATATTCATAATTTAACAGGCTATTACTCGAAGGATGCTTGACTATGATATACAGATGTTCATTTATTGCATTAAGTAATATTATAATATAAATAACTCATTATGTACTGACATGAGAAAATCATATATTATTACTCGAAGCTATACTTAATATGAAAACTACATCAAAAAAAAAACCATAATAAATATACTAATATTTTAATATAATAATGTTATGGTCTATAGTTTCCTGAAAAAATTTATACCTATTTTAATAAACATCATAAAAGTAACTTTATTCTAACATTTTTTATTAAGAAATTCTTGAATAAAGTAGGTTTTCACAAGAGTCAAGAATATTTCTTATTAATTAAACTCAACAAGGAAACACTTTATTGTGAATATAATGTAGATATGTGGTACATGAAGGATAAAATTTGATAGGGAAAAACGGATATAATGTAGAAATGATTACTCTTCACCTCACTATTATTATGAGTTATTTACGGTAAACTTTTTGTGTGCAATAGGTCCGAAATGGGATTACTAAATGATGGTATGAAGAACCTTTGGAAATTGTATAATAAAAATAATAATACAAATGCTTAGTAAAGTTTCTCTATATTTTGCTATTTGACATAACAGTAAGCGAAAATCAGTGAGTAAAGTTACGGGAAATATGGATGTTGAAAGCCTCACTACTATCATTAAGAATATTACGGTAACTTGTTTTAATACCTATTGAACTAATATTATAATAATAGTAAAAATTTAAATTATAATGGGAATTTTTTTCCTATGGTAGAATATTAATGGAACTAAAAATCAATAATGGGAAACTGTGAGACATTCCCATAGTATATGGGAACTAATGGAACCTATTCACTTGGGAACCATGGGTACCTTCCTCTTATAATGGGTAATCATAGGTAATATTTTTAAAAATAATTACTATCTTATATAACTAATATTTCATATATCATTATATACTATATAAGCACCTACTCATTAAAGAGCAATTAACTAACATTATATGGGAACTGAAGTTGGAGTCGTCTGACCCCAATAAATTGGAGTTCAATATATCAATCAAGTAGCTAAACGATTCATTAAACTCCCATAGTATACAATATTTTGGTCTAGAGTATTTCACCATTAGTACTAGAGTCTTATCCTTACGTTAAATTATAAATCTCTTAAGTTCAACGACCACAACGCAGCACCCTAGGATCCCAATAACCAAAATCTATCTGGGAGCGATCAGTTGCATTTTAACATTTTACTCACACACAATTATACTCATATTTAGTATAATAACAGTATTATCTCATTAACTCTGATATACATAAATTCATATATATATAATAGTAAAATAAAATAAGAAATTTATAACACTAAACAACACATCAAACACCAAATATGTATTCCCAATTTTATTTCTTAGTATATGGATAGTAATATATAATATGATGTAAAGTGTGTAGTGGTGTGTGTGTGTGTGGTTGTGTGTGTGTGTGTGTGTGTGTGGTGTTGGTGTTGTGTGTGTGTGTGTGTGCTAGAGGCGCGACTCGAGCTCAGATAGCTAGTTGTAATCAGTGTTGTATTCAGTATAGTCAGTGTAGATTTCGTGTCGTATTTGATCTGTTCAAATTATTTTTCAATAAAATTGGCGACCTTTTATTATTCTAAGTAAGAGTTACGTTTTCATTATTTTATATGAGTCATATATATATATATTATAATGATATAATATTGTCTAGAAAATAGTATATTTCTATATAATATAGTTATATCTAGATATTCCACCTTATATCTACACTTTTTATTATCAAGTGATTCCAACTTACTATCATAACTATCATCTATCTACTACTTTCATTATTAATACTACCTTTGAGTATATATCACACCTTAATAAAGTATAATAAATAATAATTAATGAATCTATTATCATGACTACAGTCGTAGCTAGCATAATAGCTAGATGAATAATTAATATCTTTTCAATGAACGAATTCGGACGAGTTATTACAGATACTTTTACCAAATTTTAATCATACTTATCATTTAATTATATTCAAGATGTTACAATGAGATATAATAATATAATAATCTTCTAACCCTTTCTACTTAATTCCAGACTATTACAGGGAATAAAAATAATAATAAAACGTTTGTCATCTCCGGACTAACTCTAGTTTCGAATTGAAATATTAAAGCTCATTTCAGTGGTATCTCGCCACCATCTGGTTAATCCAGTGGTGATCATTATGGGCTCGTTATTGTAGAAGATATAGACAGAAAATAATCTACATTTGAATTATCACAAATTGTGGGCTGCCTGGCACTAAGCAGCGACGCAAATTTTCGTGTTTTTGCTACAGAAGAATTAGCCATATTCAATCTTTTGAATTAAGGGTATATATTGATCAAATATACTTTGTTTTTATTTCCAGTTTGTTTAATCAATATCTGAGTCAGGCTTGTACTCACTACTGACTAAAGTACACATGGGCGTGTGTCCACTACTCCATTGTCTTTTTTGTGCTATCCTCCCTTGCCAAGAGTGCAAGATAGATTTTTGTGGCTTATTCTAGGGTTTTCTATTTATGTCAAATTTACAATTACTTCAGATTTGATTTCTGTTATTACTGTAAGATTTAAAAATATTGAGTCATGAATGAAAGGTTAAAATCTTCTTTTAATATTACTTGCACAAATAATTGTGATCTAACTCACATAATATCCTTACTTATATAGTACTATCCTATTAGGTGATTTATATTATTCGTGGAATAGAATAATAATCCTCTCATAATTCTTTCTCTATTATTCTCACAAAAGTTTTGAGTCTATTAGTTTCTATGTTATGGGAGATTACTTATACCGTTATTATCTATTAATATATAGAATTTATATTCACATTCTAAACATTATATTACTACTGATCACTGGTAGATAAATTAAGTGTTGCACCCGTATACCTTGGATAACTAAGAGAGAGTGTGGAATCTTGTGGGAACTCTTTCTCTTGTACATATGTCAATACGCGAGTTACCACGAATACAAAAAGTAACGTTCACAGTGGGTAGATTTTACTAAATAAAGCCAGACAAATTAATTTGAATATTTATTTTCACTACCAGATAACCAAAAATTTTTCGCTCAGATACTCATTCGATAAAATGTGCACCTGAGCGCACCATAGCGCGGTTAGATACTTTGGTTTAAACTATCATACCTGTAATATAGTGCCCGTAATATATATCATTGGATTTAATTATCTCACTCACCCTATTTATAATATTATATATATATATATATATATTAACAAAATATATATACTCTTAATTATATTTGAGCTAAATTAATTTTATATATATTATCCACACTAAACTGTATTTAAATATACTATAGATCCTTATTATGAAAATATGAAAGTCCTACTACCTGGTTATGAGAATTGCGCGTTGAGTATGAGATAAATATTTTTAATATTTAATAAACAAAATGTTATTTCCTTTATCGCCAAAAGTCACTTTGACGATAATAAGCTCTTGATACCGTAAACCGCTATAACACTTCACTCAAATATTAACTAGCAGCGGTGCCCTCAAGAAGCCATATATCTGACTCACGCATCACAATTCAAGATACCATTTTCAACGTTTTTAATTATTCATACATAAAACTAATTTTTAACCAAATTATATATATAGTATACCCAATTATATACTACTATACTTATTTATTTCACAATATTGCGGCCTTCACCAATAACTATATATAGTAGTAATATATATATACATATATATATATACCCTATACCTACATATATCCCATATATTATCCCTAACTCAACTATTTCTACATATTATCACTACCTCTCTTTCACTTCCATATTATCTCTCACCCATTCATACTATAATTATACATAAATACTCATATATATCATATTTCTTAATTATCCCTTCATATCTATCAATTGTACAATTATCTCCTAGATCTACTTTGCATGATTATGGTACAGCTTGTTTGCACTTGTTTTTGAGTTATATTTGAATCTGTGACTACTTTCATACGAGCAAATTCGTATAAGCACACTGCAGTCTCTGAGTATCTATCGTAGTATCGTTTAATTTTCCGTGTCACAACTCGTAACTTCAGAAATCTGCCCACTAACGAAACATGCTCGCACGCACATACCGCACTAAGGCAACAATATTACCATATTATAATTTTGCTTGAACAAGTCTGACCTGCCTAGAATCTACTATTCCCGCTCTCATGATGCATACGATATGTAACCCGAATGTTGAAGCAAAGTTTCCGACGATATATACATGTGAGAGTCACTAGGATAGCAGCACATGGACCGAGTATGAGCCTTGTTCTCATTAATGGCAATTGGGGGGTTTTGAAACTCGTAATACGTTCATGTAAGATATCCAATACTCAGATCTTCCCTAAATTTCTTAATATATACTCTACCAAACTAGATACACTCCATTCATCACAAAATACGCATAGCACTCATTTTTGCAGAGGAGTATCTCTGTTTAATGTAATAATGCATCCTTGTTTATGATATTTTATTGTTTATTTATCTGTTTTTATTTTCGCACTTCCTATAACACTCTCACCGTATCGTTCAGATGTAAGGTCAATCACCACGTATGCCTGAGGTCTCTCTACAATTTGATGGAAAAAAAACAACAGTAAACCTTGATTTCGCACGAAATCCGATCGATTAAATGTCCATGAGATCCCTGGTAGCTAGTGCTAGCGTGACCAATGTTCCAAGATTTTCTATTCTCTTTGCCGCGATATAAAATCACATCTAACATATTTGTTAATCAATTAATTGCAGCCTATGCTTACTGTCACGATATTTTTTTACAATCACCATCTAACTATATATTACACATAATTGGATTCTTGAGAGAGGCTTCCACTTTCTTATTCGTTTCTTTTTTCCTTACAGGCAATTTACCCATCATGGAAATGACATGTGCTTTAAAATCTTTTTTTTTGGTGTTTTCCTACGTCAAGCTATTACCTAATATCAACTTTCTGACAACCTAGACGTTCTCCAAGAACGACATTATTCTTTGTCATTTTTCATAAAAGTAGCAGTCTTCTTATTTACTAGGAGCAAAAAGAAAATAACGATATTAAAAGCTTATATTATATTAGCTTCCTAGGTGATAATAACCACACAACGTCCTCTAATGTAGATCACCAATTAAAGTTATGCTAATGGGTTGTCATCGTGGATCTTTTAGGTTAATATTAGTTCATCTTTCTTTGCAAGACTAATTGTCTAGATTATTTTTTGATTTATACTATAGCTGAATCTCTTATGTCAAAAACGTAGCGTTGTGTTTAACAGTTTATTTACTCTGACTTCTTCATATGTTTATTGATTACAGTGTAATGAATAAGCTAGTAATTTTTCTTTTTTTATTTTGAGATGTTCTATCATATCTCCTTATGGGTAGCTCCTACATATATAATTAAATTCTAATACCTCTATAATATCATTAGAAGTTTGCTTTATATGAATATTACCTTTCTATGAGATCTTTTTTTATAAGCAATTTCCGTGACATGGTCTTAATTTGAGAATCAAGATATGCTTTCTTTTCAGGATTCTTCTCACTTAAAATTGCTTTATTTACAGAAAATCGCCTCATCATTTCCTATTACTAGGTTTCGTCATTTCTCCATTAGGGAAAGTTATCATGTACTAATATATTAATTATTTGGCCACATATTCAGCTATAAACCATTGATTCTCACTCATCTTCCGAGGCGCCTTACTTTTTAACAGTTAACTAGTTGCTACGAACTATAAAACAAAACTTGTCATCCAGGAGCTTTCCTCTAGAACAGCCGAACAGTCACACCATGCCCACAAAATCAAAATTTCCTCGATATTTAATTTCAAACCGGGTACGTATAATGTAGTTTTCACTCTTTGAAGTATGTATGCTGTCAATTTGCTGCTTACTTTTTTTACTAGTCAACTCAGACTGTTGATTTAGGTTTTCTATTGCTTGTGTATTTTAATGTCTCTAGCTCATTATATATTGCAAAATCTTATTGTTATTCCCTTGTTCTTGTGCTGTATCGAACAAACTCGATTGAGCTGGAAGGAATACGAATGATTGAGAAAGAACCGTTGGCGACAGTGACACTATAGGTTAAACTTCAGAGGACACTCTTGTGCTGATATCTTTTTCTTGTCATGATTTAGGATTAGCAACAGGATCTCATGGAATGCACGTTTTGTGCAATGTATTCTAGATAGTGGTACTAGGAGGCTATTCATACTGCGACAAGTGACTCCTCTTTGAAGGCAGTTCTTTTTGATTTGAAATCCAAAATGTAATGAACCTTTAATATATCCACGCAAATTGTCTTTGTCATGTAAAACTCAAATACAAAAAGCTTAGTTGTTGTAGGCATTTTACTGGACTTACGAAAATCTTCTTCCATAATATGAGTGAGAGAGCGAGTTCGTAACAATCTGATGAACAGACCGAACTCGTCGATCCGAAAATGTGGTTCTGATCAGTCTTAGGATACTTTCGTAAAAATGATGTCATTGTATCTACAGGAAATGCATACTTCAAAGAGTATCAAGCCACAGCTTTGCATTTTAAGGAAATACATCTTTGGGTTTTTGAAACGGAGAAACCAAATTTTTTTAATGGCTTCTCTGACAGAATGTTGAGGAGATTTTTCGGTCCTGTACAATTGCATGGCGAAAAGGAGTCCCAAAAATCACTTCTCGAAAAAAAAAAAAAAAGAAAAGAAAAAAAAAAAGAGAAAAAAAAAAAAAGTGATAGCAATGCCCAAAGAGAAAAAGATAATAACAGATTAAGTCTTAAAGTCAACAGTCTAAAACACAGTCCATATACCAATGAACCTTCAACTTCGCGCAAGGATGAACTCTGGTAAACTAGACCGTTCTACGTACAGAAATAGGTATAGGAATGAGGAATAGGTCTAATCAGATCGAATCTCCACAAATTATGGAAAGAAGTCAGATAGAGGATTAGTATGAATTTTATTCATGGGATGTCGTTCTTCGCACATACGGCCTTTTTCATTCAACTTATCAAAATACATCCTCATTACACAATTAATACAGTAAAGGGCAAAGAAATCCCATATGGCTCACACCCAAAAATATGTAACTTGGTCCCTAGTGGGGATGCATCATCTTCATCCACCCATGTTTGTTGAAATTGCTTCTCAAAATCCTTCGCCGCACTCCTTTGAGAATTTTTCCTGACTTTCAGTGCATATACTCTAAGAGCGCTTCCCTGACCTTCCCATGACTGATTTTTATTCACACAAACATGATTTCCAGAAAGTGTGAACTCTGAAACCAGGAAAAATTAACTATTACAAAAACTGTGTTGAGCATTTCCTTTTCTGAG
This sequence comes from Trachelipus rathkii, assembly GCA_015478945.1. Lineage (NCBI taxonomy): Eukaryota > Metazoa > Arthropoda > Malacostraca > Isopoda > Trachelipodidae > Trachelipus > Trachelipus rathkii. Next base: position 23,474 of record JABUQX010022767.1, read on the forward strand.
CCTAACGCACAAATAGGACATGACAAAAAAACGGACATTAAAAAAACAATTAAAAGCAAGAAAATTTACGACTTATCCTTGATTTGAGGATTCTTGAAACTCTCATATCATGATTTTTCTTTTCCATATACCCAAAACACCTAAACTATCATCATCTATGATTCCGCAATAATCTTGCTTCGTATATTCTACAATTATAGATTTAAACCGGAGAGTAGTTGACCCACCCTAACGAACATTTTCATGTCTCTCACTTATGTAATAGCTCACTGAAGCACCATTCGGTTCCACCGACTCAAAATCATTTTCTCTTCTGTCGGATCCTTGCTACTTCTATTTATCGCAAGCACTAATACTTACTTGGAACAGCTAAGTATTTGTGTGTACTTTCTATGCTCACCATATATACAATCATCATAAATTGCACGGTTCTTAAGTGATCCCGCATCACTCAACAGGCCTTTAGAGTTTCATATGCCTGAATGAAAGACTCGATTTTCCTACTCAGGGAAATGTTCTAGCACTTATGCTTCACCGTATAATTTTTTCATATGACTTATAGTATCATATCTAATCTCACACTCACCTTTCATATACCTTTATTTTGATAATCATTGTTCCTCTACACCTTCACTGTTCTTTATCTGGATACCTACAACTCTATACGAGCTTAATACTCTTAACATGCATATAGATTCGTTTCCTTATATAAATTAGAATCTGTTTATGAACTCTCTCACACGTGGCGTGTTATCTCACACCTTCCCTATAACTAGTAGCCACTTCTCATATCGTAATAACAATGCATTCGTTCCACTTTCAGATTACTGGAAATAACCTATTAAGAAACTCTCAGAATCACTATTCCTACTATATGCTAATTAATCTTATACATCCTTTATTTATCACAGAAATCCTCTATGGCATTTCTATCGATTGTAACAAGCTGAAATCTTTTTCTCCAATAAGTAACTTGAGCGTCACACACTCATCGTGTTACAATACTGGCAGTCAACTCAGAAATCATGCCACAACTGTAACCATCTCCGACTTGTTATTATCGATGCTCCAAACCGTAATTACATACAATCTTGAGACAGATGCGAGCTTTCTATTGAAGTCCACGCATGGGCATTATCATATCGCAACACTATAATCACATCCACTCTAACTCTCACGGACGCAGATATTAGCTAGCTCCAGAAGCATCAACCTCATGACGTCAATAACAGAGCTACGGTATCCGTAACTAAAATAGATCTCTGGCATCAATTCCTTCAACGAATTATGCTCTCATATTCTTTCCACAAAATGCTTCAATCTAAAGGTCGCAAGAATCTCAAAATTTGGAACTCTATATATTATATTATAAATTACACCTCAGACACTCTTAAAGCTTAAACGTTCATAGCCATCCAAGACCATTCTTTTGCACTCCTGAATTTTCGCCTGTTTACTCATTATGCAACCTTAATTTCGAGTAGTGAGAGAGAAGCAGGAACACAATGTATCTTTGAGGTTCTCTCTTACTCTTTTGTTCTATCATAAGCAAAATCAATTGCAATTACTCTACAGTCTTGTTGTGATTCGGTCATATCTGTATCGTTCAGAATTTTGCTAAGCCCAGTGAAATTTTAAACTAATCATCATGTTTCACCTATAACAAAGATAGTCTATCAATCGATAATATAATATGCCTATGAGGATGTTACTAGATATCGTGATCTCTAGACCATGCAAAATTTACGACTTTTAATAAGTCTGTCTATTAGTTCGATGCAGATAATTATTCGGCCACTAACTATCATATTCGACGAGGCCTCCCACACAACGCACTCATTTTTTTGGCTCTTAAATCATGCACACTATTTTCGTAAAACGCATGCTAGAACTTACTAACTTCATCACAACGCTAGATAACAATCAGCAATCGCAATGACCTTATCTAGAAACTCATAACGCCGAAATTCCTTTACCGTTTTGACTACACTAAATTCGTTTATTTTCGATTTTGCGGTATTCCACTGACCAACAACAGTTAGACGCACTTCAACTCTCTTGACGAAATTTTCTCTAATATCCGATTCGTCGAAGCACAAAATAGAAACAGTACGAACACACGCCCTGGTTATAAAACACTACAGTAGGTCCCGAATAGATAGGAAACTATCAGACAAAATTGCGGATATATATATAATATATATATATATATATATATATATATATATCTATATATAATATATATATATTTATAGTTACTTTACTTGATTTGTTTTTGCGCGCTTCTCATCTATGTATATATTATTGATAGGGGTGAGGACTGTACCCCTAGGCGTATAATATAAACTATATATTATCTATATAATATTATATAATCTATATATTTATTAAATGATAAATTTTATCAATATTAATTAAATTTATATAATTTATATATAATTATATTAATTATATTATTATTTAATTAATATATTATTATATTATAATTTATTATATATAATTATTACTTTAAATTATATTAATTTATTATATATAAATAATATTTAGATTAATTATATATTAGATTTATAAACTTATTTATTATGTTATATATATATTGTGATAAATTATATTATATTATTTATAATTTAATTATTATTTATACCTTATTATTAATTAAATTATTAAATTATTTATAAATTGAAAAAAACTAATTAAAATAAATAAAGAAAGAATTCATTGATATATCACTTCCTAAAATACTTCAAGAATAAAGGGTCGAAGCTGACGTGAACTACCTAAATTCATCAGAGTCACTTGACAAAGATTTTAAGTTTCATCATTCGTGCGTAGATGAGCATATTGTTGGGGCTGAAAACCTCCTATCAAATGTAGCTTTCCGTGAATGTGGTGACTTGATGGAGCGGAGAGAGAGAGAGCCTAAACATAGGATAGAGGCGAAATATATAATGAGAGAGAATAGTATTACCATACTATAAATATAAATTGATGTATATATACTCATACTATATATATATATATAAATATATTTGCTACTTACCTTATATACCTCCTTATATATATATAATATATCTATATTTAATTATATCAATATTATAATTATATATATATATATATATATATTATATATCTATATATTATATATTATATATATAATATATAATATATATCTTATTAATTATTAATATATATATATCATATATATTATTATAATTCTTTGAATTATTATAAAGACGTATCTAGCAAATGTGTGGTTAATCAGGTTAAAGGATATCGGCAAAATTTGCCGATTAATCTCATGATACCGAGTACCGATACTGTGAACTTAAACTCACAAAATTCTCCGGATATCTCCGATACCCTGCTGATGAAGAATACTCGTCCTCGAGATACCAAACCCTTTTAGAATACCGCTATACAGAGTAAACCATGGCTATCCGACTTCCTAGCTACTTCCCACTAATATATTAATATATATATACTATTAATTATATATAGGTTGTATTATTATTTTTTTTATATTATAACTCTATATATATATATAGAGTGTATATAGTGAGTACTTAAACTTACCACTATCGTCTAATATAATATAATATTATGATATATATTATAAATATATTTCCTAATATATAAGGTAATATTAATTTCATTATATATATATATATATATTCCAATGCTAAATATAAAAATTAAAATTAAACATTTACTTAAAAAAAAAAAACTACCAAGAAACTTTTTGCTGCTCATCAAATTTAATATATAAATTACTAATTAAATTTTTTTTTTAAATTTCTGAAACTTATCTGATAATCCGAACAAAAGTAAAATAAAAATAATGAAATAAATAATGTACAATGTAGTATTCTAGAAATGAATTAAAAATGCCTTTTCTCACTTATGCAACACTCACCATTTTAATATAAGTAAAAATAGAAAAAATATATCTGAGTGACAGCTACTATAAATTAGCACGTCAGAGACATTTTGAAACGGACTAGTGGAGTTCCACCATACTCAATGTGTAGCATTTATTCTCTACTCACACTCGCGTTCAAGTGCCGCAAGGCCCAGTTTTTTCTATCCTCCTCATCTCCACGGAATGTGGAGTTCCTCAAGGTAACATCATCAATCCTTTCTCTAAAAGGTTATCTGTTTTATATCGCGAAACTTTCACTCATTGCATGCATCGATAGCTATCCTTTTTATTCAAGCAACAATTACGACTGATTAATTTTAATATCTAGACTCGCTTGATCTGTTGCCATAACATTTTTTTTTATCATCTCTACGTGTGACATGATAGGATTTTCCTCAAGTGTAGACGATTCCTCATAAACGAGCTCCAAGGACATCATCAATTCTTTCTCTGAAAGGTTATCTTCAATAGCTTGACATTCACTGATCCAAAATAATATACAATATATTTTACACAAATGTTTGTGTGCCATTCATTTGTATCTTCAAATCTATTTTAATGGATTAACCTTCACTGTTACTATCCTTTTTCTAAAATGATATAGGCTATGATCTTTTACTGGATTGACCTTCACTGATACTATCTTTTTTCCAGAATGATAAATAAATAATATATTTTGCACAAATGTTCGTGTACGATGCATTTGTATTTTCAAATTTATTTCTAAAATGATGGAGGTTATGATCTTTTGATGGCTTGACCCTCACTGATACTAAACTTGATATAGGTTATAATCTTTAATGGATTGACCTTCCCAAAATGATATACAAAATATTTTACACAAATGTTCGTGTGCCAATCATTTGTATCTTCAAATCTATTTTAATGAATTGACATTCACTGTTACTATCATCTTTTTAAAATTATATAGGTTATGATCTTTTAATGGATTGACTTTCACTGACAATATCCATTTTCTAAACTGATATACAAATACTACCTTTTACACAAATGGTTGTGTACCATGCATTTGTATCTTCAAATCTGTTTTAATGGATTGATTTTCACTAATACTTTAATTAATATTCTTTTATGTAGTAGATTGTACGCTGATTTTTTTTATTAAAGTCTTCAGGCTTCTGCTCAAACAGTTCAGGAAGTTTTATATTCACTAGTGAAATGATCCTCAGAGACCTGTGGTTTAAAATTTTCAGTTAACAAAATCAATAATTGTCTGGTCTTTACAAGATGTCCTCTAAATGAACCCCTTCACGTAACCATACATGGGATGAAATTCAAATTCATAGCTTCACATATAATTTTTGTATTATATTTTGACTAATGATTAAATTCAAATGTATATTTTGAATTTATTAAAATATTTTGGAAATGAGAATTGTGGATCAGATTGAAGAATTCTACTGCAACTTTAGAAAACTATCGCATAGTCAAGTATAGATTTATATTTAATATCCTCTCAAAGATTAAATAATATTCCTTGATTGTTAACTAAACCAGGTAATTAAACTAGATGATTAAACTCTCCATTATAGAAACGTGGACTTCTTATAAACTGAAGCTAATATTATATTTCTCTAAGTAACGTCATAAAAGGCGAGCCTCATTGATTAACAATAAAAGAAAATATATGGGCTTAAATATATACAAGTGAAAGATTGTCAAAAGTTTTTTTGTTAAATATTATGATTTTATTTTTCTTACGTCCAATGACTTGTCTTGTATGAGTAGGCTAAAAAAATCTATGAAGACAACTTTATATCAATAATTGAGCTGTTACTGTTGTTACTCCCTAACTTATAATTACAACTTTAGTAACATTCACTTTGATAACAGTTTAAAATGCTCGTCCATAAAACAATACAGCACATATAAATACTTCAACAGAATTTTTTTTTGGACTAAATTCGTGTTTTACAAACTCAAAACAATGGACTTACAGGTTTTTTGGTGTTTTACAAACTCAAAACAATGGACTCACAAGTTGTGTCTTTAAACAAAACGAATTTTCCTCTTAAGTAAAAATCATCTAATAGTAACTGCATTCACAGTATAGCTACATACAACCTACAGTATTCAATTATTTATATACACATACCAAAACCACATACCAACTTTGGTATTTTTATATTTTCTCTTACTCTATTAAACAATAGACAAAGGTTTATTAACATTATATGACATGTAAAATTTGTTTACTTAATTAATGTGTTGAGTGTTAATTTTATTTGGACTTGCGGACATGTGGAAATGACATTACATGAAGAAAAAGATCCTACACCTAAGGATTCTCCTGCCATGTATGCCAACTACATTAAAGTATTCAAACACTACATTTATTATATTAATAATAAGGAATTGCAACTTAGGGCAAGACAATTCTATCAGCAAAGATATTATTATAGGGTTGGTAGAGCATCGGAATTTTCCGCACCGCACCGCAAGTTACAAGTTATTTTTATTTTCGACAGCCTAGTACAACTATCCAGCATAACGCACCGTATCGTGCCGCACCTGGTGCGTCGGCCAACCCTAGCCTATTATCAGTTGCTAAAAGCCGCGCCAGAGTATAAGCGTACCCATAAACGCACACCCGCAAGTTACTTGTATTTTTTATCGCCGCCGACAAACCAACAGGCGGCAACACCCCGCTATCGTGTCGGTTAATCACAACCATGCTCAATTGCAATCAGTTGCATACTTCGGTTTTTCCAGCTATAAAGAGACGCGCCAACGTAGTAAAGCGTACAACCACCGCGACACACTCTCCGCGCAGTTATTTGGTGTAATCCTTTACGCCACATTTATTCATCCTCAGCATCTCAGTGAGACAACAACCCAGAGAAGAATAAAAATAAGTATACACCGCAAATCGTGCCGCAAACTCTGGATATACGTAATATATCGGTTAGCAACCCTAAGCCTTTAATCACTTGCTAAGAGCACTGGCGTGATTTTTAATTCAAGGTTTTTCCGGTGGAAATCTAAAGTAACCGTATCTTCATGCGCGATGCGATAACATTTTTACAAATACCTTCATTTGAAGTTATTCAACCAATGCCTAATTGATCATCATAGATATATTAATCTAGATACATTATTTTTATGAGAGAGAGAAGAGATAGAGAGAGACAGAGAGAGAGATGAGAGAGAGAGAGAGAGAGAGAGAGAGAGAGAGTAAAGAGAGAAAGGAGAGGAGATTAGACTTCTTAGAGTATAGATGAGAGAGAGAGTAAGTAAATCTTTAATTAATCGTCTAACAAATCGAATCATTTATATAAGCTAGGGTTCTCGCTCAAATAATCATTAATTACATTATTTTTAAGTAAATTTATATTGAATATTATTATTATCATTACCATATTTTATTTTTTTTATTCTTTTTTTATTTTAACTTACGAATTTTGAAATAAAAAATTTCTTTGCTTACCTTTTAAAGATGCATTAGCAGTGTTTAAGTTATTATATACTTAGAAAAGTTCATTTACTAATCGATATCCTTAAGAATATAATCGCATTAAAAAATTTGTAATTTTAAAGCTATATATTAATAAAAGAGTAATTACAGGATATTTGTAGACCGAAGACGAGTGTGTTAGGCATAGGGGATAATCATTAGGGAGCCACCATAGCCCTAAATATCGGATCTTGTGGCAGTTAAATCTCTGTATATTTAAAATTAAAATCATGTGACAGAGATATTGATAATAAATTTTCCTCCTATATTTGTGCAGCTTATAAAACGAATTAGTTCCATTTCAATGGATTTCATAATACATTTTTCTACTTTAAAAAGCAGCTCTAAAAAAAATTTTTTGGCCTTGTGAAGAATGATCTTTCCTAACTAATATTGTATACACATATTTAAAATAGCGAAAGAATATCACTGAAGCAAAAAAAAAACGCTAAAGTCTCTGACGTGCTAATTTTTTTATAGATATTTTCTTTTCGTTCTATATGACGACCATATAAATTAAATTCGCACACAACGATGAGACTACTGGGCACACTCGTAGATAAATTCGGCGTGGAGGCATACAAATATCTTCTGTACCGCACTAGATCTCTAGAGTTCATTACAACATAAAAATGGATATTTACTCGCATACAATTGGGTTTATTTTATCTCTCACGTGACACACGGACACGAAATTGTGAATTTTCTTCTGCACAGCAGAATCTTGTCACCTAGAACTTATATATATACCCCCTGAAACTCCTAAAACTATAATCTCATGCGTGTTGAAACTACCTATTTATATCATACTATCAACGTTTGTCACTAAATAACTAACTCAAATCTACTACTACTAATAATAATAATAATAATAATAATAAATAAATAATATATAATAATAATCCATAATATAAAGTGGAATTAATAATAATAATAATACATCACAAACAAATATACATTTTGTGGTCTCCCGAAAAATTAAAAATATACATTGAATATAAATCCGCTCGTATCAGCGTATAGGAAGGTGACTAGTGAAGCTATAGTTCTTTAGGATATAGACAGATCCACCACATAATCAAGTAATATGTATTAATCCAAAAGCAAACCTATATATACGTATAATAACTATACCAGTTATTAGCTACTCATAACATTTATTAGATAACACTGTGAGATACTATATTTATTAATATATATATATATTAATACATACTTATATATAAATAATCTTATATTACCTGGCTACATTTATGCTAGAACGAAATTTCTGGCTTGGTTTGTTAACTCATATTATACGTTAGAGCGGTTAGTTATAAGTGTTCTTCTATAATGATACAAGTAATATTAAATATATATGAATAAACACTTTATAAACGCACATTAATGTATATATTTATTTAAGTAAGGTAATTTATCAGAATATAAATGAGAATAAGAAAAATAATTAAATGATACAAATATATAAATTTTAAAAAGAAATACTTATATACATATATATCAATGATCTAACAAAATTATATAGCTATACTGGATGTTGTTGGGTGAATATTTTGGAAAAGTGAGTAATATATCCTGATCAGTATTACCTAAGTAAGTAATAAGTAACATATAGGTGAAAGATATGATATAGCCCTATTACTTTATTTTATTCTAACAAACAATAGTGAATGAATAGAGTAAGATATATAATAATATATATAGTATAAATCTTATATATTAGAGTATATAAAACTTTTATATTCTTTATAGTAAAATAATAAACTATATTAATATTAAAGGAAAATGGTTGGTATAATATACAATTACTCATTTAACCTTGGTATCGTAATATTTAGTGAAAATATACTTATAGTGACTATATATAATAGAGTTACATAAGAATACATTATGAATGCAGCTGATCACTATATAAAATTATAACTATATGGATAATATTATTAATTATATATATATATATTTATACAGAGTATAATATTAATAATATATATTATATTATTATTAATATATATTATATATATAGTATATAACAGCAATCAATACGTGGTGTGGATGTGTTATGTGTGTGGTGTGTGTGTGTAGTTGTGTGTATTAGTTGAATTTAACAGTTATATAATACTCGTGATACCCGGCTGTATATTATTTTTCAATATTACCGCCCTCTCGGCAGTTACGATATCTCTATAAGGAATTTATTTATTTTTTCTTATAAAAATCTTACATATTTTGTTTCATAACATTAATAATTCTCTATTTAATCTTGTTATTCAAATTCTTCCTTTATCCTGAATAGTGTAATATTCCAGGCATATGTCATCATATTTCTTTGTGTTTTCCAATCTTGTTTTTATTCTTTTTACAGTTTATTATTATATCTCCAGATATAGTCATCATATTTCTTTCAATTATATTTAATTTTATAAGTAACTTTAATGTTTTGCTAGTCTCAATAGCATTATTTTGAAGTTAATGTAAAGAAATTTTTCTATCATCCAACCCTTGCATGTGCTGTGTCAGATAAATATTGGTATACATGGTGTTCAGATTACATACTTGATGATATATTATGATAATTTGAGTAATTTAAATCTTTTATTATATAGTGGCGTAAATGCTATTTATTGTATAATAAAATATTCAATGTAAACATACAAGAAAATTTGCTTTATTTATTTTTTATAATTCAAATGATCTAATTGTTTTATATAAAAATAAAAATTTTAGTAGGTAATATTATTTAATCTACATTGTCGTTATTCCAGAGCAATTATTTTCAGTTTATGAATTTCATTATACTATTTTTGAACTGATGGTAAAAGTTGTCCAAGATAAATGTTTTCATAAAGTTGTCCAAGATAAATGTCTTCATAAAGTTGTCCAAGATAAATGTTTTCAGTAGTTTCTAAATGTTATATTATACAAATAACAAAGATATAATTAAGTCGTTCTAACCGTTTACCTAACTCCTTCATCACAAAGAAATTAATATAATTATTTATTATATAATAATAATAATAATAATAATATTAATAATATATTAATGTTAATTTATCGAAAATGCAAAACTCGCATTATTTTTATATTTTGTTTTATTAAATTAATATATAATAACATATCAATGTGCAATTTATAATACCAATTCTTTTGGAAAAAAAATTGTAAAAAATATTAAAATGAAAAATATACCTACAACCTTTGTAAAACATCTAGATTATTGTGAAAATAAGAAATTGAAAAACAAATAAATAAATTGGTAAACAAAAATTTCACGTTTATTGAATAAAATTGTACAAATATTAACAAATAATTGTTAAGAACAGTAGGTTGTAAAAAAAAAATATGAAAATTGAAAAATATTTAATAAAACCAATTTTATACGAATTTAAAAATTCATAAAATATTTTAAAAAGTTTTTTAATTTATTAAAAAAAAATAAACGCAATAACTGAATTGATGAAAAAGTATTTACAATTCATATTCAATTTTATAAATTTTCGTCTAGAGTAAATGTTAAATATTCCTTCATAAATTCTTTTAATATTCAGAACTTTTATTCTATTATATGCCCAACAATCTTGAAATTCTTAAGAGTACGTTATTATAGTGGTACATGGCGCGCCCAGAGGTAAAGTGATTAAACAGTTATAATTACTACCGTATATATATATTAATATATATATAATATTCATTTAATTATATATATAATATTAAATAATATAATATAATATATATATTAATATTATAATATATTATATATATATACTTATATATATATATTAATATTCATATTTTATTATATATTACTTTATATATATAATATATATAATGGGGTTACTTTTTTTAAAATATAAGTAAATACTACTCAAAATAAAACTTATTTTCTATTTTCATCAAATGACTTTATTACATTGAAGAAAAAAAAATTCTAATGTGCTTAAATAAAGATCAATAAAATTTAAATTTTTTGACAAAATATCCTAACTTTTGATGCAATAAAAATTAAATAAAGTCTATGGAAAAAATTATCGAAAAAAGCGTCTTTAGTCCTTTTTTCAATTTATTTTTATAACTGGAATTTATATAAGAAAGTCATAAATATAGTAAAATAATTAAATAACCAAATTTTTATTTAAAAAAATATAATTCTGTTTAGTTTACACCGATACAATGTTATAGTTATTTACTAGCCTTACCAAGTATATATTCTCGTTTTTAGTTTAACGAATTATAGTTTAATATTTTTTATTTTTTTTGATTATTTTTTTGTGTATTTGTGCATAATAACGTATGCCAAATTTTAGCAAAAATCAAATTTTTTTTAAGACCTTGTTGTAATTAATAAAAACAGTGTGTATTTGTATAATAAAAATTTAGATACACGTCAGAGGAGATGAGTAATTATTTCTTTTTTAAAATATTAGTAATTTATTAGTTTATAAGTTTGAATATTTATATAATTTATATTATATGAGAATATTTATAATATATAATACCATATAATATAACATATAATATATTATATATAACTAAATAAATATATATAATATCCTAATACACACCAAATCATCCACATATAATATATAATAACCTCGACTGATCAAAATATTAATTAACAAAATAGAAAAATATTTAAGTCTTTTTCTATATACGTATATAAAATCTATTTATATAGATATATATATATATATATATATATATTATATATATTTGTATATATATATATATATGTATATATATATATATATATATATATATATATATATAAATATATATATTATAGTATAATAATAATACGTAATAACACATATATATATAAATATATATTCTAAACTATATGACAATAATTATAGAACAAGAGATAGAGTGAAGAGAGAGATAGAGAGAGAGAGAGATAATAATATAGAGAGAGAGAGAGAAGAGAGAAGAGAGAGAGGAGAGATTGAGAGAGAGATAGAGTACATGAGATGAAGATAGATGAGAATCTTGCGTATGTAATATCTCAGTTACTACTATGTAGAACCCAGAAATTTTAAAGTAGCTTCTAAATATAGTATATCAGTCTCACGCATGTAATATAGAAAAAATAAAAAAATAATAGAAATAGAATATAATATACTATCAATCTGACATGACTACAACGAATACTGCTAGTGCTATTAATTATAAATAAATACAAGTAAAAAATAAAACGTACAATTTGATTAATATATTTATCCCTCTATCAATATAGCGTATAAGATTATTCCGTGTTGTAATATTAATAATATATATATAATATCTATATTTATATATATATATATATATATATATTAATAATATATATTAATAATCTATATATATATATTATATATATATTATAATATATACATTATATAATATTACTAATATATATATTAATATAATAATATATAACTAACCGTATATATTTATATATTAATTATAAATATATCATTAAATATATATATTATATATATATATATATATATATGAATTTATATATATATATATATATATATATATATAATATTATTATATTACTATTATAATATATATAATAATATACAATATATACATTTTTATATATATAAACACTAAAACCTTGATTGTATTGGAAATCTTTTATATATTTTCTTATATATAAACTAATGCTATTTTTTAATTTATTAATTAATAAGTTATTGAATAAATTTAATAACATATAAAGAAAAATCCCAAATAAAAAGAAGCAAATATTGTCTCAAGAGCTAAAGGATTGATGCTAGACCAAAAATAAAATTGCTGAAAATTTAATATTTTTTTAATTTTATTAGTCCTATATTGCATATCTTGAGATTTCATACTCCCGGCGGAAGTCCGACCTTTTCATTAAGATTTTTTTTTTTTTTTTTTTTTTAGAAAATAATTAGTAGTAAACCAAAAAAAAATAATATAAAAGAGGATTTTTTTTTATTTTTATTAGAGTATATAATGAAATAATACTTATTTGTTTTATAATTTCAGATTTTTCAATTAAAAAAAAAAAATAAAAAAAAGAAAAAAATTGGTTTCAATTTTTGAATAGAAACCAAAATAGTGTGTAACAGTTGGAAATCGCTCGAAATCAACGTGTGATAAGTGATAATCGCTTTTTATATTTCGCACATTCCTTCCGTTTTTATCACACTACAGATAAAATAATAAATTATAAGCCTCAAATTCATTAAGTTTTTGAGGATTCACTATTCACCTCAAAATTTCTTTGAAATTAACTATTGGACTCAGTTCCCAAAAAAAATAAAGTTGGTTCTTTCAGAGAGGACGAAGATAACCTCCTTCATTCTCCCTTACTAAGTTTAATGAACAACCATTAATTTAGTCTTTTACATATAAAGGAATTATTTTACAAACTTAAAACGGTAAGTTTTAAAATTAATAAAATAAATAAATATTACAATAAAAAAAAAAAAATAAAAAAAAAAAAACCCCGGAAAAAAACAAATAATTTTTGGATGAATAAATGCAATATATATTTATAAAAAGAAAATTTTGTAAACTATATATATATATTATATATATATGTATATATAATTGTATTATATATATATATATTATATTATATATAATATATATATATATATATATCATATATTATTATATATTATATATATATATAATTAAATATATATAATTATATATAATATCTATATATTATTATATATTATATATATATAATAATATTATATATATATATTTATATATTATATTAAATTATATGTATAATATATAATATATATATATATATATATTTTATCATAATATATAATTCATTATATATATATTCTATATATATAGTTATAATTATATAATATATTATATATATAAATATATTATATATAATATATATATATATAATATATATTATATATATATATATATATATATCGCTATATATTTAATATATATATATTATTACTTATAATAATATATAATATTTATTATTATTATATTTTTATATAATTTTTATTATATATATATATATATATATTAATATTTATATTAAATCATATATAATATTATAATTATAATTAAATATTATAAATATCATAAAAGAAAATACCAAGTATTTATTATTTGAGTCTATGCTAACCCTACCGTGGCGCGCTAATTACCATGGAGAATTTTTTTCATTCGGGAGTGAGCAGACACCACAAATCCGTTATCTTTGATATATTAATATATATATTATATTTATAAATATATAATAATATATAATTTATAAATATAATATATATATATATTATTAATATATATATAAATATATATATTATTAATTATATATATTATCTATATATTAATATATATATATATATATTAATATATTATATATATTATATCTATATATATATATTAATTATATATATTATATATATTAATATATATATAAATATATTAATGCTATATATAACAATTAATATAATAGTAATATTTAGCTATATATATTAATATTAAAATATATAACTATATATATATATATTAATATATATACTATAAGTATATAACTATATATTATAATAATAATATATATCATTATAATATATATTATATTATATAAATATATATTATATATATAATCTAATATTATATATATATATATATTTAAATATTAACTCTGAGATTGATGGTTATTAATAACTTGGATAATGAATACTTATTAAAATTATGCTTAGTGTCCCTTAAAAAATTCGGGGGGGGCCAATGACCTGGTCCCCCCTGTGATACTGCCAATGAGTAATATAGCTATTTAATATATATTATATCTTATATTATATATTAATATTATATATTAATATTTAATTATAATATATATATATCAATATATATATTAATTAAATATTTATATAATTATAGAATATATATTATTATAAATATATTAAATACTATATATAATATATATATTATTATCATATTAATATTAATAATAATATATATTATATTTATTATAACTTAAGCATAGTATAAATATTATATTATATAATTACTTACCTATAATATAATATATATATTAATATATATTATATATTAAATATTAATAATATATAATATAAATATAATATTTAATATAATTTAATTATATTATAAATATATAATATTATATAATATATATATTATATATATATAATTAAAATACTTAATTATATATATTAATATATATAATTTATAATATTATATATATATATATAATTATAATATTATATATTATATATATATTATATATATTATATAATATATATATATTATATATATAATATTATTAATATATATATTATATATTAAATTAATTCAATCGAGTAATGGAGTCGCGATACTCGGAGAATATGGCATCTGCATCATAGTCGTTGAGAATTAAATTTGTGACATCATCTCAACTCATTTACTTACAATCATATATAATTTCAAATCTATAATTATCAAGTTATATACCTATAATCATATTTTATATCTATAATATATTTAATATATAAATCAATACATATCAAACATGAACATTCATACATAAATTTCATTCATAACATCAAACCAATGTTAAAAAATCAAACATAAATCCTAAATATATTCAACAGATCCAACACTTTCATATTTGCAAACTATACTCTAATCTTATATTATTCATAACCAAATCATAATATATCAATATATCATTATATCATATTCAGTATCTCTAAAATATCTAAACTAATTGTTATATACATAATCAATGTTAAATAATTTATTTTAACAAATAAAAATCATCGTAAAAATCTAAAAATAAATCACACAGAATACAATATGAGTTAGTATTTATGTTAAAATTTCACCCTATTATAAAATAGGTTCAATTCATAAAGTAATATAATATATTACCGCGAGAGGTAATATATATCTGAATCAAGTATGATATAACGAAGATAATAGTTAGCTCGAGATTGGTTATTATCATACTCATGGAGACCTTTAGTAGATATATGTGATAAACAATCGCGATTTAGATTTATCGGAAAAAGATCTGTATTATAACTCTTAGGTTTAGCTATATACTGATTATAAAATAATAGTCTATAACTGGAGAGAGTAGAATAATTAGCATAAGATTGAGAAATAAGAGTTTTAATCCTCGAAAGATACCGATTATAGTCTATACAATATTACAATGAGCGGCTCCATAGTGTTATTTATCTGTAGACATACGCCCTATTGAAGCATCGACACGTTAATTTAAGGAAGGAAATGTAAACAGCCATGTCTGACCAGAGCTCGATAGCGCTACTCATATATAATAATATATATATATTTAATATATAGTATATATTATATATATATAATATATATATATATATATATATTATATATATTGTAAAAATGATATGGGATTTTTTGAGAGTTTATATATAATATTTTTATTGTATATATATATATATATATATATATTATTATGATATATATATATATATATATTTACATATCTATTGTATAATATATTTATTATATAGTATTTTATATATATTAGTATGATTATTATATAGTATAGTAGTATATTTATATACTATACATATATATATATATATATATATTAGTATATATATTATATATTTAAGTTATTATTATATATATATATATATACTATACTATTATCTATATTTATATATATATATATATATAACATAATATTTTATATATAATAGTATATATTTATTATATATTATTATCTATTATCATATATATATATAATATTATATAACTAGTTATATATATTTATATAGTCATATATTATATATATATATACTTATAACCCTATTTATATTAATATGTTATAAAGTATTATTTATATATATATATTATATTAGTATATATATATACTATAGCTTATTATATATATTTATTAATATTTATATATATATATATATATTATTAGTAATAGTATAATACCATATATAATAACATAATACATTATATATAGTATTATATACACATATAATATAATATACTATTATCTAGTATAATATAATATAGCGTAATATATAGTATATTATTACCTATTTATATATATATATATAATTATATAATAATATAAATTGTATTAGTCTATAATATTTAATTAATATTCGTATACTATACGGATTATATGTTCAAGTATTGAGTTACAAATATAATATTTAATTCCAAAGTTTATGACGTCATCCTATGACGTTACTTACATGGTGAAACAGAATTAGGGTTAGCCTGTTGGTAAGAAATAATAATAATAATAATAATAATAATAATAATATAATAATATATAATAATAATATAATAATAATATATAATAATAATAAAATATATATAATAATAAATTAATAATTTATAATATATATAATAATTAAATAATATAAATATTTATAATAATATATATATAATAATATTAATTAATAATATAATAATATAATCAATAGATAATGCCTTATTAATAATGTACATAATAAATAATATAATAATAATAATAATAAATTAATAATAATAATAATAATAATAATAATAATAGAGGAATGAAGGTTGTTGCAATAATTAATAGTGTATGGAATTGTTATAAATAATAAGATATGTGATCTTTATTCAAAAGGTACGAGTGTTGTTAGAAATTAAGATATGGTGTCGCTAAAGAAATAGTTAGGATTGTTTATATTAAAAACTGTCTAAGTTGTTATACTAATAGTAATGTGGGCCTGTTATAAATCATATACAAATCTTCAGTTGTTATAATTAATACGATTTATGTTTGTAATTAATTAATTAAGGCCTGATTTTATAGATAGGTATGTTAGTTTAGGTTCATAAATAATAGG
>JABUQX010022768.1:17500-30000 GCA_015478945.1 Trachelipus rathkii
GTGGAGACATGACTTCGAAACTGGAAGTCCCTTTAGACCGGGAAAATATTCGAAAAATAGTTCTAAAAGAAGCGGTTAAGCAAAAGAAATAAACTTAAAAATTGCTTAAAGGGACGCTTCTTGCATTTAAAAATGGATGCTTGCACAAGGGCAAAGCTAAATTATTTTGCTATTAATATTAGATATGTGGACGAAGATAAAAACAATATTGCTAAAACGTTAGCAGTAAGAGATACCAAATCGCAACATTTCAGCTAATATATCCAAGAACTTGTTATTGACGTTTTAAAAGAATTCGAAATAATAAGAGGCAAGTAATTAGCTTAGTTACGGATAACGCATCAAACATGATCAGTACGATTGAAAAGAGTAAAGGACAGTAATGATTGAGGAACAGGAAGCTGGTAATGTATTTAGTTTTATTGAATGTATCAAAACGAAGAAGTAATAGTTGTTTTCAGAATTAACTTGACAAAACTTTGCACTCATGAGATGTAGAATTCATACTTTACGTCAGCAGTTCGCGATTGTCTCCGCAATACTCATGCAGTAAATCTTATAAGCAAGGAGAGACAAATAGCAAGGGCAGCACGAACCCCAAAATTAATGGAAGTTCTAAAGCGTCAAGCTAGAAAAGTGGCAATCATAGATCAAGAGACAAGATGTGGAAGTCCATGTCTTATGCTCGAAAGGTTTTTGCAGCTAAAAGATGCTTGCTGGTACTCCTGAACTTTCTCTCTCCGATAGTTAGTGGGAGCAAGTCGAAACCCTCAAAGAATTATTAAAACACCCATACTTCACAACAAAAAATATTCAATTAGAAGACTTGACTGCAGGGAAATTTTTATAGAGAAGGGATTTTAGCAAATGGCATAAAAAATTCAGGGGAAAGAAAGGAAAGAATGTTAACTGAAAATAAAATATTTTTGTCGGCCAGCTTTGCTGACACAGTCCAAGATCTTCCTCAGAACTGAAGATCTGATATTAAAAGTTAGGAATGCTCTTTGTGAACTAAGGCTTAAAATGAATAACACTATCGAACAGAAATCTGGGTAGGAGTCAGATAGTTCAGTAGTTTCAGAAATCCTCCCTTGTAGCATTTTGTCAGATGAATAAGTAAAATTTGACGAACATTGGGACCAATTGGAGCATGCAGAAAAGCGATTTAAAAAAGATAATCTACCAGCAAAAGACATTCAACCTAAAATTCCTCTAGAAAAATACAAAGTAGAATTCCATAAGGCATTAGATCAAATAATAAAAATCAACCGGAAATCAAAGGTAACAGTTAAAGAGGCAATCTCTAGCTATCCTAAAATTTTGCAAGATGCGGCTTACACATTTACAGCTTTCCCTCCTAGTCAAGTGAATATTGAGAGCTTATTTTCTGCTTTAAAAATAACAAAATCGGATCTAAGGACATCGCTAAAGGAGTATTTTATTGAAGAAGTTTTATTTTTAAGAAACAATTGTTTTGGATAAATTTATATTACATATGCTCAGGCAGTTCAAAAAGAAATTATTTTAAAATTTAGGAAGAAAGTGAATTATAATTTTTTTTTAAATAGGAAATGTTTTTAATAAAATTATATTACACATGTTCAAGCAGCTCATAGTTCAAAGAGGAAGTATTTTAAACTTTAATTTGAAACTGAAATATAATTTTCCGCTTTTAAAAAAAATAAAAAAAAACTTTTTAGTAAAACTATTTCACGTAAATGCACAGGCAGTTCATCGTTCAAAGAGGAATTACATTAAAATTTAGGAAGAAAGTGAATTATTCTTTTTCTGTATTTCTTGAAAATCTTATTTACTATAAAATATTTTCTAAATTTTTAATTGTAAGTTAATAAAGTTGTCATTAATAAACATTCAATTTCATCATATCATGAAAATTTTGTAACTGAGATTTAATGATTTGATAAGTGTAAATGAAAAAGGAATTATAACTAGAGGCCGGAGTCGGAGCCGGGCAATTTTAAAATGCTGGAGCCAGAGTCGGAGCTGGGTAATTTTAAAATGATGGAACCGGAGTCGGAGTCGGAAAAAAAATTGCCGGCTCTGCAGCCCTGAGGCGAATGCACTATTTTAACACTTTACATATTTCTCAAGTACACCTAAACTCAAACCATGTTTTACAAAATTTTGGGTCCAAATGTATAAAACAATAAAATGCCTAACGAAAAAAAAGAGTGTGAAATCTTAGATGCACGAAAATCTAGCAATTATAACAAATAGTATTATAAAAATAATGTTATATTCTAATAAACAACCATTATTTCATTAAAAGTTTAATATAATAACATGTAGTAATAAAAAAACATAGATAATTAAAGATTAAAATCAATACATTTTATGTTCCAAAAAAAAGTTAATATTCACAAACCATTTTCTGTAATTCACTGTAAGTAAAGAAGGTCGAATTATGATAAAAAGAAACATTTTTTAAACAATCAATTTGAGCACTATATATTATTTTGCACCCCAGAAGTGGGACACTTTAATCACTTAATTAACTTTTTAAATATTCACTAATAAAAACGCACTTTTCCTGGTTCAGTAAATGAAGTGACCCTCTATGAGGGCAAATCAACAGATGAATGAGGAACCATCGGTGCAGGCGAATCAACATCAGTTTGAGGAACCATCCCTGAAGGCGAATTCCCATCTGATTGGGGAACCATCCGTGAGAGCGAATCTAAATCCGATTGGGGAACCATCCGTGAAGACGAATCCACATCCGATTGGGGAACCATCCGTGAAGGCGAATCCACAACCGAGAGAGGAGCCATCTGAGAAGGCGGAGGGAGTACGGCAGGCTTCAGACGACAAATCGAAACAACATCTGTCCGTCCATCAGTAGGTTGTATCTTAAATCATCGATCCATCCTTTTAAGAACCTTGTAAGGGTCAGAATACGGTGCTTCAAAACTTTTCCGGAATCTAATAAAAAAATGAGAACAGATCTGAAGTTCAGCAGAAATGTAAAATGATACATTAGAGGGATGAAGAGGTGGTAACTGTCGAAAATCCAATTGTTTCATGAGAGCCATATATTTTCTTATGAAGTCGTTGCAAGAATCTCTATTTTTCGGTGCTTGGAGAAGCTCTAAAGGACAAAGGGGTGCTTTTCCAGTCACAGTTTGAAAAGGAGAGAATTCAGAGTCACCAGGAATGCAACGAATGCTTAGCAAGATTACTAGAAGAGAGAGTAACCAGTTTTATTTTCGCGCTGTGATAACATTCTTCAGCGATCGATGAAACCTTTCGATTTGGCCATTTTCTGAAGGATGGCAAACGCTGGTACGGAGTCTATGAAATCCAATCAGGTTTTACAAATCGGTGAAAAATTCTCCTTCAAATTGTGGTCCTCTATCTGAGATGACATAGAGAAGAATTCCAAATCGTGATATTCATTGCATGAAGGCAAATGCGACAGATTTGGAAGTTTCATTTACCAGAGGAATTGCTTCAGTCCACTTAGTGTTCTTGTTGATGCAAGTGAGAAGATATCTGAAGACTGGAGCTGAAGTATCGGTAAAGGAGGATGGAGATATGTCGATATATACTGTTTCAAAACGCCTCGACGGAATTTCCCTGGGAGCAATAGGTGGTTTAGTATGAGGTTGAATTTTTAAAAGCTGGCATTCTTGACAAGAGCGATTCAAAATTCTGATGTCACGATTCATGTTAGGCCAGTAATACCTAGCCGTGATAAGACGAAGAAAAGCTCTAATTCCATGATGAGATATCTGATGGAAATTGTTGAAGATATTCACGACAAGGTTTTTTGCAAAAATTGTCTTGGAAAAGCTGAAGAGGTATCACACTTTACTTGAAGATTATCTTGTAGAGGCTAAGAATGAAGACGAGGCTGAAAAGTGGTAGTTTCTTCATCCGTTGATTGTAGACGAGCTATGGCAGGTAAATCGAAGGCATCTACTGTTACCGAGGATATTCGGGGAAAAGCATCTGCTTAGGTAGGTCATTAAAGGGACATATTCTGTTAAGACAGAAAGATGATGTTGATGTCAATTACTTTTTGCTTGATTCCTACTGTAGAAAGCTGAAAAGAGAGGTTTGTGATCAGTGCACAAGATAACATTCCTTCTTTCTAACAAATGCTTGAAATGAAGAGAATAGTAGGCTGCTTGAAAATCACGGTTTCAAGCTGAATATTTGCTTTGTTGTTCTGATACTTTACTTGGCTGATTAAATCATATCGTACTGGCTTCCATATATATTGATCATCTGTATGATATGGCTTGTACTTCCATATTTATAGAATCTGTTACTAATTATAGAATCTAACCATCGTTACCAAAGTTATAGATGGGTACGTCCTATGTAAAAAGAAATGTGAAGAATGAAAATGAATGTAAGGCGTCTATTGGATTTGAATCTTTGATTTCAATGAAAGCTTCATCTTTTCTTCTCCTGTAGTACCACGGTATATATATATATATAATAATATATATAATATTTATAATATAATATATATATATATATAATATAGAATAATTATAATAAATTATAATTAATATAAAATTATTTAATATATAATTATAATAATATAATATATATATATATATAGTATAGTTGAAATAATATAATTTAAGTTAGTAAAATAATATATTAATATTAATTTATAAATATTATATAATATAAAATATATAATTATTATATATATAATAATTTTATAAATTTATATATATATATATATATATAAAGATTAAATATATATTAATAGACTATAAAAGATTATAAATATATTATTATATAGAATAAATAAATTATATATAATATATATAATAATAATAATATATATTATATGTATATATATATATTATATATAAGTATTGATATTATATATTCATAGGTATATAGTATAAACCCTGTTTTAACTTGCGAGATCCTTTTTAATTTATTTCTGTTAAAATCCTTTCCTCCTGTGGGTTCCTCTGATAGCCTTCATTTTCTCTGTATCTTCCATTTCTTTAAGTCTTTCATAGAAAAGTACCCCGCCTACTGCAAGGAAACGTTTTTAACACTTAAGTACTGAAAACTGGCAGACATGCGGTAGTTCTTCTATGATTTCCTCATTTAATAACTGCTTGCTTCTGGTGGCAAGGTCCCGGATGTGATAGTATACTAATATATACACAACCGGGATTTTTTCTTCTGGGTCACTGGAGGCGTATATTCCATATTCTTTCCCTTCAGCTAAAACTAACAAACATTGAATTAAATTTGCTTGTTTTCGAGTTATTTGCCACAGGAACGCTCGCTGTCTTCTGGAACGCTGCCTTCAGGAACGCTGCCTTCAGGAACGCTGCCTTCAGGAACGCTGCCTTCAGGAAAGCTGCCTTCAGGAACGCTGCCTTCAGGAACGCTGCCTTCAGGAAAGCTGCCTTCAGGAAAGCTGCCTTCAGGAACCTGCCTTCAGGAACGCTGCCTTCAGGAACACTGCCTTCAGGAACTACGGTCGTCTTCAAACTCCAGAGCTCCCAAGAAACCTGCCTTCAGTAAGAAAGCGCCTTAGATAAGCCCTTCAGGAAACGTAACTGCCTTCAAGAACGCTCACTTCAGAAAGCTGCCTTCAAGAACGCTGCCTAATCAGATAAACATGCCTTCTAGAACGCTGCCAATTCAGGAACGCTGCCTTCAGGAACAACGGTCGTCTTCAAACTCCAGAGACTCCCAAGACCTCGCAAAATTTATTCTCCGTGACACTAAACACTCTTTTCTCCTTAGAAAATGCAAAGATCTGATCTCTGTAACATTGAAAACCAGAGTATAAATAACATTTCAGGAAAAAAAAATGGCAACCTTAACTTTGCTTCTTCCTCTTTCCGTCCTGTAGTATCTTCCGATTTCACAACTGTCATCTTGCTTTCTGCTGAAGCTGAACTCTTCGCTTAAACCTTTACCCCAAATTACATTTTAGACGATACCTGAGGTATTCCTTCTTCTCCGCCTCCTCCCTATAACTCATTCATATAGGCCAACATAATTATTTCTTCTAAAGATGTTATTTTCTGCTTCTGAATTTTCACCCTGCCTTGGTAAACTCTTTCTTCTCTGCCTGTCAGCTTCAACTTTTCCATCCTGTTGGAAGAGTTCTCTCATTCAACATGTGACAAAGAAGTGAACCCTTTTCAACCCTCCAACTAATTCTTATTGCTTTAACCTCTGTTCTCCAATAATTCGATTGTGCAAATAACAGGAAGATTTGGAAACATTTTAAAGCTTAAAATTCACATTGTCAGTATGGCTTTCGTAAAGAACGTTTCACTGGTGATGTTCTTTCATTTCTCTTAATCTTTCTCCTCTACTTTTCGGCATTTTGGTGAATTTTTAGGTCGGACGCGCTAGACATATTAAAAGCTTTCAAAGGAGTCTTATACAAGGCTTCAATTCCAAAACTCCATTCTTTCGGTATCTATTCATCTTCCTGCTGTCTTCTCGCTGACTCCCTTTCCAAGCGCTCTATAACTGCCATTGTAGAATATAGATGGGGCAAAGTTGTTCACAATTCCGTATTATTCGCTCACACACACACACACACACACATATATATATATATTAGTATATATATTAATATAATATATATATAAATAGTATAAATAATTTAATATAGTATTTATATATATATAGATATATATATATATTATTATAATATTATAATTAATTATAATAAAATATAATAAAATAAATATATATACCATTATACCTATATAGTTTATTATATATATATATATAGTATTATGATTAATATATATATATATATATATAACAATATTTAGTTATACAAATTCAATTCTGCTTAACCCTTCATTTACTAAAATTCTAGAATTGCCTTGCAATCCGTAAACATTAACCTTTTCCGATTCTATTCTACGTTCTGACTAGACAGAGATTTCCGATTGTCAGTCTTCAAAAAACCCCCTTGGTCCTTGGAAAATTTTAATATTTCTTTATAATAAATAATATAAAAAAAAAAAAAACCCGTCCCCCCAAAAAAACTTTTTTTCTGAAAAATCCCTAAAAATTTTTTTTCCTCCACTCCTTTTTCCTTCTTAAACGGTAACCTAATATAAAATAAATCGAACTAAACTACTTTTCTATCAAATCTTCACGAGTTCTCTCAAATCGTCTATCTTTGACAATATAAACATTTTTGCAAGACCTTAACATAAAAACAAAAAAAATGTCTTGAAACCTCATAAAATCCCACAACAAGCGTTGCTTGGGCGGCCTCAAAGGAACTGCGAGTTCTGTTTAGACTGCAAGAGTATTTATTTTCATCTTCTCATTGCTCCAGCTATACAAATTGTCAATCATCCCCTTGTATGAATAGTAACTGACTCTCTATTATCTGGGAGGGCTCTGTTTCACCCGGCTTTTTGGATAGGGTCAATTCAAAGGCCAAAAGGCTTATAAATCATCCTATACTTTCTAGTTCACCTGACACTCTATCTTTGCGGCGTATCTATTGCGGATCGCTAATAAATTAATGATAATAAAATAATTAAATATGTGTTCTTATATGTCTTTATCATATAAGTTACCGTAGCGGCAAGTTTCGAAGAAACTTTTCCAACTTCAGAATAAACGTACCAAATAACTCACCTTACAGTAGCTACCTAACTAAGCACAAAGTGGCTGCATGTTGTACGCACATATAAGAAAGTTGTTAGATATTTAGTAACTTCAAATAGACTTGTACGATGTCAAAGGCTTAACAACTTTCTATTTACACTGTCACCATCTGATCTCTGGATAATTCATTTACTAAATCCACTCATCTGTGATTTTACCTACTACATTATATTTAAACTTAATCCAAATTCCTTCACAAGCTCAGCGATAATGGTTACCTAAGTCATTAATTATTACGAATATATAAGTATAATATTTTAGGCGTTTCAATAACCAATACACTAAAATGATCTATAGACACAGTTAGCTTCGGATCAATAAATAATTAAATAAATAAAAATAAATATATATATAATAATATATAATAATAATAATATAAATAATAATAATTAATAATTATTATAATAATAATATAATAATTATATTAATATATATATATATAAATATAATAATATATAAATATATAATAATTATTATGTAGTTATATAAATTATATATACAGTAATTATTGAATTAAATTCTTCAAAGACGAAAATGAAAGGAAAAGAAAACCGAAAATGTGAAAAATATTTACCCAAAATGTATATAGTAATAATATATAATATTATATATATATATAATATATATAAATATATATAATTATATATTATATTATATATTATATATATATATATAATATATATAATATAAATAATAATATATATAATATATAATTATATATATATATTTAATTCTTTAAGCTTAGAACTTATCAATTGGAAATATATGTCTTAATTAAAAACATAAATTGAAATAAAATATCTCATCAAATGAGAAAGATTGATAAAATGCTGAAACTTTTTTCCAGTCGTTGAGAGTTATCTGAATTAAGAATGTAAAATTCAGAATATTTAAGAAAAAGAAGGAAAGTAATCCCCTAGAAATAGAAAGTACAGTAATAGAAAGTTGAAAATTAAGGAAAGGAAACACTACTAAACCTTAGGGTTAATATGATAATTTACTATAATGAACATTTTTAACGACATTATACTCGAACTATCAAATAAATAGCCTAGTTTCTTAAAAATTATTTATTTCATAATTTATATTTTAGTATAAGCATTACATATATATATATACTAATTGTTATATGTTATAATATTTATTATTATTTATGTTAGTAAATATCCATTTTTATAAAATTATATAAGTATCACATACTATAAATTCCAGAATTCCCGTGAAAATAAGAAGTCAATATATGTTATATCATATAATAATAACGGTACAATAAGTAGTCGTGATAAATTATAAGATAAAATATTATAGTATAATATTAATATTAATATAAATAGTAATATTATATTAATTATATATTTAATATATATATGATATATAATTAATGAATAGAATATATAAATATATTAGATATATATATAATATATAATATATATATATATATATTAATATCAACTATAAATTAAAAGAGTATAAATAATATATATTAATTAATATAGAGATATAAATTATATAGATATATAGTAAGATATATATAATATATAATATATAATATATATATATATAATATATTTATTAATATATATTTATATATATAATAGATAGAATATATATATATATAATAATTAATAGATAATATATTATAGATGATAAAATAATAGGAGGTAAATATATAGAATTAGATAAGAAATAAGGGTATAGTATATATATATATATATATATAGTAGCCCGCTTGCATTTATTACTGTTTTAAATGATATAATATATATATATATATATATAATATATATATATTATATATATATATATATATATAATATATATATATATATATTTATATTTATATATATATATATATATATATAATATGTAGTAATATAATAGCTTAGTAGAGGATATAACTAATATAACTATATCATATATATATAAACTAGTTTGCTTCCATATTGTTTTTTTTTTTTATCATTCGAACACCCATAGTTTGAAAAATAAAGTGTCGAAGTCATAGTGAAAATAAGCCAGATTCCTCGAAGATTAGTAGAGTGCTTCCTAATTATTTAGTCGTTTGATTTCTCTACTTTTTTTTCAAATTATTTAACCGTTCAAAAATAAAGAAATACAACTAGTGCTACAAGCATAAACCTAGTTTTTTTTAATAATCGTTTTGATGAATAACTTTGCCCATCTCTATTGTAGAAGGCCACCGTTCATCCTTTAAATCTATCAAATGTAATGTTCCAAAGAGTTCTGTTTATCACCAAATTCTTTTTCTACTTTTCGTTAAGGATATCCTACAATTCTCTTCTTCTACTATCCAGTCTTATGTCAACGATTCCATCCCTCATAACTTCTTTAAATTTGAAAGATTACTCTCTCTCTCTCCTCTGTCTTATCTCATCTCTAGCTCTCGTCTCTCTACTCTCATCATCCTTAAACTACTTCTCATCTTCTGCATCAGTCTCTCCGCGATCTCTCTCTCTCCTCCTCTCTCTCATCTCTCCTCTCCTCAACAGCAATATACACTAAATAATGATTCACCGGATGGTCGCATGAATATGAATTAACTGATCTTTGATCTTTGATCTTTCTCGTATCTCTAGCAATCATGGTTGTTTTCAGTGTCTCAAAAACTCGGTTAATTTATGTATCTACTCGATATAATCTTCAACACAGCTACAACCTCTTCGAAAACACACTACTCAAACCTTATGTTCTCAATATTTTTGGTATAATCTTTCCTTGTAATTTTAAGTGGAGATCATACAGTATTATTTCTATCACAATAAACATAATTAATCCAAAGGTTGGTCTTCGAGATTGCCTTCGGAGATCTTTCTGCAGGTCTCCTCATGTCGCTTGTCTTTATTAAGACCTTGTTCGCCTCTTCGAGGGTGTATTATAAAAGAGGAATATATGCCAATGTTTCACTCTAGCGTGGCTCTGGGTCTAGATATACGACAAGCAATTGTTCTCCCGTGTATGATAAAGAGGCCATATTGGAATGTTTCACTCCTGCATATAAGCGAATTCTGTAGTAAGAAGACCTTGTTCGCTTGTATAAAGAATGCAATGATGTCCTCACTGCTGCTGCTTCTTTATAGAACCTTGTCGCACCTTGTATAGAGAAGATATTGGATATGGTTTCACTCTGCTGCTCTTATAAGACCTTGTTCCCTGGATGAAGAGGTCATATTGAATGGTTTCAAACATCTGCTGCTCCGATTATTAGAACCTTGTTCCGCCCTTGATAGTAAGCACCGCTGCATATGGATGATCTTCCACCTGCTTCTGCGCTCATAGAATGATAATCCATGCTCGCCTCATTGTAGATAAATAAAGCATTATGGAATTGTTTCAAATCTTACTTGCTATAATATGAAACTCTTCGAAGTTACGGCGCCTGAAGTATGTGATATAAGTAAGTTAGCTATATTGCGAGATGTTTACACCTCTGACATTTCTCATATTATATAGTAGATCTTTCTGAGATGCCTTCGGAACTTCTCATCTCCTCAGTTGCTTGCTCTTTATAGAGACCTTGTTCGCCCTTGTATAAAGAAGGCATATTGGAATGGTTTCACTCTGCTTGCTCTTTATATAGACCTTGTTCGCCCTTGTATAAAGAAGGCATATTGGAATGGTTTCACTTTGGTTGCTCTTTATAGAGACCTTGTTCACCCTTGTATAAAGAAGGCCATATTGAATGTTCACTCTGCTTCTTTTGATCAAGAGACCTTGTTCGCCTTGTATTAAAGAGTGCATATTGAAGTTCACTTTGCTTGCCTCTTTATAGAGACCCTATGTATACGCCCCTTATATTGTATAAAGAAGGCATATTGGAATGGTTTCACTCTGCTTGCTCTTTATAGAGACCTTGTTCGCCCTTGTATAAAGAGTGCATATTGGAATGGTTTCACTCTGCTTGCTCTTTATAGAGACCTTGTTCGCCCTTGTATAAAGAGTGCATATTGGAACGGTTTTACTCATGCTGAACTCCTTGATATGGTGGAGAAAACTTTTCACCACATTGTATAAGAAGCATAGGAATGGTTCACTTCTGCTGCTCAAATTTAAATATAGAGACCTTGTTCCCCTTGGTATATATAGAGTGAAATATATTGGAATGTTTCACTCGCTTGCTCTTTATAGAGACTTGTTCGCCTTGTTAAAAGAGTGCAATTGAATGTTTTCACTTTGCTTGAGCTATTATAGAGACTTGTTCGCCCTTGTATAAAGAGTGCATATTGGAACGGTTTTACTCATGCTGAACTCCTTGATATGGTGGAGTAAAACTTTTCGACTTTTCAACCCTCGTGTTCTTACTAAATCGCTTCAATTTTTCCTATCCATCTAACTGTTGCAGTACTCTCCTAATACTCTCGTTATTAGAATGGGCGCTGCACTTCTAATCTCTCTAATTTTATACCTCCTCTTTGGAGAAGAGCTTCAACGACTCGCTTTTCCACATACAGTCACCGCAAAAGATCTTGTGATCTATTCGTGATATTTGCGTGAAAACGCACCAAGATTTTTGGCTTATCTAACGTTATGCAATAAGATTTCTCTATCCGGTGCTATCTGACATCTTTTCTGAGTAGCAGACTTCACTTTTGCAGCAGCTGAGCTCGTCAACACCACACTTGACGTAACTAATTGAAGTTGTTTTAGTGTTGCTCCGACTTCAATTCCCTAGGATTACGTGTTGTATTGCTGAGACCTGTTTTTTTACTAATGTGTTAAAATGAGTGTTTCTTCCCTCTCGAAAGATGAAAAACTTCGTATCTCGGCCTGGAGTCAGGAGAATGTCTCCATAAATGAAATTTGTGCTCGCTCTGGAGGAG
>JABUQX010022769.1:0-5000 GCA_015478945.1 Trachelipus rathkii
AAAAGAAGGTAGCAAAGGTAAGTATCCTACAGAAACAGAAGTAGTACTGAGATAAGTAAAAGAGAGCCAATATACTATATATATATAATATATATATATACGCATCTGAAAAAAGTCTATGGAGGTTTTTTCAATACTCAACGGCATAATATATCATTTCATATATATATAATATATATCAGATAGCGTATATATAGCGAGAGCAAGTAGCACCCTTATATGAATGATACAAGGGGCGATCAGCAGGGTGAGTGGAATATAGATATAGGTCAGTCTCACCGTAGCATAACTTGCCCGATATCCGAGTAAACCCTATGAATAAGATGAAGAGTTGCTGCACAACGTCACTCGAGCAGAGATAGACGGTACAAGGGAGTTGAAAAGAAGGGACAGTTTTATTAGTCCTCTTAAGCTTTAGACTCAACCCTATCTACATAGAAGAGGTGGAATACCGGAGCCTACTACCTTCACCCTACCATAGATGTGAGAGAACAGTTACTACCATACAAGGGCAGAATAAGGCCCTATATATATAAAATACTGGGAGTAACTGTTATACTCAGGTATAAGGAAAAAAAAAATATCCCTAGACAACCTGTAACAGTAATTCTAGCTACCCAATGAGGCCTATCCATTATAGTACCATTGAGAAAATATGAGGTATATTCATAGACAGTTATGTTAGTTATTATAGTTAGAGACTCAGAAGAATGTATTATATGTTACTTCATCACTAGGTAGAGTACTTTATAGATATATGTCACGTACGAAGATAATAGGAAGGTACTGAGGAGGTTAGTTTTTGAGAGGTGAGATATAAATAGTAAGTTGAGTTGTTTAATGATTGAACTTACAAGGTTGCGTGATGACTACCCTAACCGGGAATCCCATCAGAATCGGCTAAGAATAGTTATATCGAGAATAGAGTACTGAGACGTAGAGGAGAGCAGACGCAGAGAGAGATGCAAGAGGAGAGGCTAGAGATTTTGAGAGAGTAGAGAGTAGAGAGAAGAGAAGGAGCGATGGAGACCGCAAGAGAGAGCGAGGCAGTAAGAGAAGAAGAGAGTTAAGAGAGATACGAGAGCTGAGAGAGAGTCGAGTAGATAAGAAAAAGGAAGGAGATAAAGTATGAGGGAGATGAAGATCAGAGAACAGATGAGTGAGAGAGAGAAGCACGAGAGAGTACAGATTAAGCAAGGAAGAGAGGAAAGAGGAGACATCGACGATCAACGAGAGTGATGAATGAGGAGAGGCAGAGGAGATGCAGAGGAGGAGAGAAAAGACGAGACGAGATGTAGTGAGAGAGAGGCAGAGACGAAGGAGGAGAAGAGATCAAGGAATGAAGGCTATCGAAGTAGAGCGAGAGCCAGTGCAGCAGCTCATCTATCCCATTTATTATTTAATTCCCATCATTCGGTGGTATCGCATATAACCACTTTTGCGCGAGCATATTTTATAGCAGCTCGCACATCATCCACTGGACTCAGAAGATCTCCCTCATTGAGCACATATCTGCGCGAAGAATCTCATATACATTCAGTTAGATAAGCAAAGTATGCCCTCTCTACTACAGGAGAGTTTCTGACGTTTGACGTCCGTAATATCCAGACAGTCTCAGAGCATTGTCGAATAGCCTAAAAATTCGAACTGAATCTCTCAAAAACTAGGAAAGTACTCACGCACTCAGAATGC
Organism: Trachelipus rathkii; assembly: GCA_015478945.1. Taxonomy (NCBI): domain Eukaryota; kingdom Metazoa; phylum Arthropoda; class Malacostraca; order Isopoda; family Trachelipodidae; genus Trachelipus; species Trachelipus rathkii. The sequence goes on from JABUQX010022769.1 coordinate 1,693, forward strand.
AGCTACTATGCGGTAATCAAGATCGTATAGAAAAGTGATTTCAAAGTACTTTATGATAGCAATACCGACTAGGTGAAGCATAGTCTGGGCGGACTATTTCGAATGTATATGCTAACGGTTCTACACTATCCTTTGGTTGTTCGAGAAAGGTTTTTATTAGAGAGCAACATGGCGACTCGCTCTCACTAGATCACAGCTACATGTTAATTTTTAAAGAGCCCTCTGAGTTCAGTGGTTCTATATGACATATTGAGACCGGTAGACGCTACTCGAACAAGAGAGAGCACTAAGCTCACGTCACAGTCTACAGAGTACACTCCTCTCAATAATATATATAAACCATATATAAAAACGGTAGAGAGAGGGAGGAAATGCCATCCAGGCCACTATGACTTCCTGGCGTTACATAGATCTTCAGGATATCTATCATCATATCATGAGATCTATAGATGGTGATCCACTAGGTAAGGGCTATTAGGAGTAAACAACCTAGAGAGGAGATAGGTAGTAAGGTAAGTGTAGGAATGCCCTCAGAATACGTCCAGGGTATAGATATTGGAACACAATCACTCAAAAACATACACACTCCTCATTCCTAAGACATCACACACTAAATACTAAATATAACTAACATATCTCACATTTACTTTATTTATTCTTATTACAGAAAACCAACCACTTACAACTCCAACTACACTCATCTATTAATAGGTTCTCATCACATCCTACTTACACTAAATTAGCTACTCTCCTCTTCTTATCCTTCCGTCGTTCTACGTATATGCTCAACCCTCTCTCAAAACAGAATTCAGCTTCCTTTTCTCCACTTTCAACAAATTACTCTACCCTCGGTACATCATAGTCTCAGCTCTAAGAAAGGCCAAACGCAAATTCTACAATACAAACAACAATCAAAACCCCACCACGCCTCCCAGATCCTACTTACCTGTTCCCCAATTTCCTACGGACCATATAAAAAAAATCCTTTTTAATTTTAAACTTTGATTTCACTCAATCTAACACCTTCCCCCTAAAAAAAGTTTTCCTCCCCCCAAAAGTTAAAAGCCCCGACCTCATTGAATGCGTATACCGCATACCATGCAGAGACTGCAACCTGGCGTATTTCGGCGAAACAAACGATTTTACAAGACGGATAAAACAGCATAGACATGAACTTGGGACCGGCAACTTAAACTCTGCTCTTACTTCTCATAGAACCAACTATAACCATTCCATCAATATAAATAATACAAATCAAACTTCAGATATTAGTTTAAGAAAGCAAATTGAATCATTCTGTATTAGAAATTGGAATAATTATAACAAACAACAGGGCGAAGCGAAGATGGACCCGATACAAATCAGTTTAATGAAAGACACGTATTTCTACAAAAAAATAATAACAGTAACCAACCAACTCCAAAATTCATAGTCAGTCTAATTTTTTGATTCTTCTGTTCTTGCTCTCGATAGATCCATCACCTGAAGAGGCCTCCCGACATAAAGGCGAAAGCTCGTAGTATTACATTTAGAAAAAAATGTTAAATTTTATCTATTTTAAAAAGTTTGAAAATAAATAAACATTTAAATTGAAAGAAAATCTTTATTAAGATTTTATTTTAGTGAATAAAAATTGTGTAAAGAGATATATTTATATATAATATAATATATATATATATATATATATATATATATATATATATATATATATATATATATATATAATATTATATATATTTATATATATATATTATATATATATATATATATTATATTATATATATTATATTATTATATATTATACTATATATATATATTATATATAATATATATTATAATATATATATTATATATATATATATATTATATAATATATATAATTAATATATATATATATATCTATAATATATAATATAATATATATATATATATATATATATATATATATATATATATATTTATATATAATATATATATATATATAATAATATATATTATATATATTATATATATTAGTTTGTACAATATCTAGTGCTCTGCTCTTTGGCACCCCGGGGATCGCTCTTAGTCGCTGGCTTATTATATATATATATATATAGGCAAAAAATTCTCCATACTATTAACACATGTTTTTTAAATAAGCAAATTGAAATTATGAAAAAATATAAATGATAAATGTTTACTGTTATTTTTTAATTTAATAAAAAGTTTGGGAAAGATAAAATTGTTTTGAACCGAATTCCTCCCTCTTCAAATATAACATTGGAAACTAATCTTTTCTCAACCCACGACTCCTGTAAGCTGTAGAAACGCTTCAGCGTTCTGGAGCGAAACCCCTCCACCTGCGTTCGGTCCTCATAGATTCCCGACTCTTCCAGCTCCTCCATCCCACGTCCTCTTCTCTCAATGGCCGTCCTCACGTTATCACTCCATCTGGTTTTGGTTGTCCCACACTGCGTCTTCCATCCGGCTTCCATCTGTAGAGAATTCTTTGGGTCATCTATCCTCATCTCATCTCAACAATATGTTCCGTACCATCGCAGCTGTCCTTTTCAATACAACTTCGGTATACTCTTCACCCCCAGTCCCTCCCTTATATCATCATTTCCCATTCTATCCCTTCGACTTCCTTTATGAATCTCAACACCTCATTTCACACTAAACTTGTATTTTACTCTTAGTTTTTGGTGTGGTTGAAGCCACGCTTCGCAGACGGCGTACGTTAGTATAGTCGTCAGCATACACACTAATATTATTATTTTCACCATTTCGAGGGACATTTTTGTTTCGTAGTAACGGGTTATAGCGATCTTAATGTATTATTAAACTTTTCCATTCTACTATTCAATCTATGTTAATCAATAATTCCCCTACCTCGAAACAACCCAAGGTATTTAAAACCTGATCAAACCTGCTAATTCCTGATCCCTCTCTAATATTTATTTCCTCCTCTTTACTTATCAGTATCACCTCCGTCTTCTCCCCATTTATCCTCTTTTCTCTCTCACTCAACTCTTCATCCCACACTACAATAAATCTCTGCAGAGCCTCCTTTGATTCCGCCACCAAGCAAGATCTGCGTATCCAAATACAGTTCTCTCCACTCGTCCTCCGGACGGCATTTTTCCAACAATAATCCATGAACAGGATAAACAAAATCGGAGACAGAACACTTCCCTGCTTCATCCCCGTATCAACCTCAAACCAATCTCCATCATCCATCTGGGTCTTCGTTTTGCCTAAACTATTCATATAAGTGCTCCTTCTTGCTCTTCTCAGTTTTTTCGGTATCCCGTACTCTCTCGTTC
>JABUQX010022769.1:10000-25662 GCA_015478945.1 Trachelipus rathkii
TCACTTTGTATTCTAATCTAAAGATCTTCTGAAACCCTTCTTTTAACTCTTACTTCTTAGAACCATCTGGAACTCATTCTCTATCTTTCCGATCGCCAGTACGTCTTTCGGAGTTGCAGGCCGACTGGCGATATACTTTTATACTTTCCTATTTATCAGATTTATGGTTTTCCGCTCTTAGGAACTACGGGAGCTTGCGTGGTGGTGCGTGACATATCCAAGCATTTTGAGACCGGGTATGGCGCGTCCACTGCTCTCCAAGCTCCCTTCCTTTGGGTTTTCCTCCTTCTCTTTGCTACTTATGTTAGCTTTTTTTTCAAGTCGCTCAATATCGGCTGTGGTTGATGGGGCGACCTTCTTCTTTTTCTGTCAATAATGGTGTTCCTCAAGGGTTCTGTCTTATCTCCTATTTATTAATTCTACTTTTCATTATGATCTTCTCACCTGCACATCTAACTCTGTCCAACCATATGCCGATGACTCGACCTCATTCTTCACCACTTCAAATCTGCTCCTTCTTTTACTTCTAGAATTGCCTCTCGTCTTAACCTTTACGATTCTATTCTCCCTGATCTGGATAGAATTTTCAGATAGGGTCGTCTCAAAATCAACTTGCGAAATTCAATTCTTTAAAAGCTCAACTTCTAAAAATCTCCCCCAATAAACACCTAACTTTTATATATCTTCGACGGTTCTCTCGTCTCTCCTGTTGACAATATAAACATCTTGGCCTTAACTTAAACAAAAAAAAAACAAAAAAAAAAAAAAAAAAACAAAAAAAAAAAAAAAAAAAAAAAAAAAAAAAAAAATCTTGGAAACCTCAATCAAAACGGTGCTAGGGCGGCCTCAAAGAAACGGAGTTCTGTTTAGACTGTGAGACTTTTTTTTCCTCTTCTCAGTTACTTCAGCAATATACCAGGGTCTCATCCGCCCTTGTACAGAGTACTGTTCTTAATCTGGGGGGCTTCCCTGGTTTCACCCGGCTTTTGGACAGGGTGAGTCAAAAGCAAAAGGCTTATAACTGTTCTGTACTTTCCAGTTCACTTGACCCTGTATTCTTTGCGGCGCGCTGTTGGTCTTTATTCTTTTCTATAGGTACAGCAGCGGCAGGTGTTCGAGGGAACTCACCCACTCGCGTACCACCATATTTACGACGCCCTCGTAGCAAAGGGGTGCTGTGTCTGCGCACGAGTTTTGTGTAGATTTGTAACTCCAGGCTAGTTCGCTGCGGTTCTTAATTCTTCCCAGCCACCTCTGTTCTCTTGAAATTCTCTTTCATCTTCAGGGCTTCCTGCTGAATTTAATTCTCCCCTCACTTTAAGCCCTGCGTCTGTGCTCATCTGCGTAATTTGCGCTAGCGAATGAAATTTTGCAACACCCCCTTCCTGAATAGGGCTCTGCCCGTGAGTGGTGGTGGCAACTGTAAAATAATATATATATTTATATATATAATATATATATATATATTATATATATATATATATATATATATATATATATTATATATTATATATATATATATATATAAAATAATAATGATAATTTTGATCATAGTTTATTGTTTAATTATTTTATTTATTAAATATTTTAGTTCATCCTGTTTTTTTTTCCAGAAACTACGGTGACTCACTCGTGAGAAATATAAAACTAAATATAAGGTAAGATACGCAGTTTATTTTCTCTTAACGAAACTTTTAAATTTTTAAAAATTTGTACCTATAATTTTCTTCTATAAATACAACAGATCGGAAACTCCCGAAATAGACCAAGAGCAAACTTCCACCAAAGCAAAGCTGAAAGACTTCAAATTAGATGAGAAAAAAATTCGTAAAATCATCAGCAAAAAGATTTTCGCCGGCAGGATTAGTAAATATTTTTATTTGAATTTTAAATATTTAATTTTGAAATATTTAGGCTCTACTAATTTACTCTATATTTTTTTAAGAAAAATCAGGATAACAAGAATAAGAATATATCCACTTGAAGATTATAACAATGGGGAACAAATTTGACGTTTTTTTGTTGTCTATGAACCAATTCTTGTTTCATGTGTATTTTTTGTGCTGAATTTAAAAATTGTATTTGTTTTAGTCTGTCACGTCCAATTTTGACACTATTTATATGTAAACATGGAAAAAAATTGCAAATTTTTTTCCCCGTAAACAGAGACAAAATGGTTGGGTATACAAACAGATAATCTAAAGAAAATGTGTATCTTAAGCAAATATATATGCCGTGAATATTTCATATTGAAAGGATAAATAATAAAAAAGGTATAGAGGTTTTTCATTTATGAAATGGTAAAAAAATATTTTTTTTATTTTTTTAGTTTTCATGTGAATGGCGGCAAAACTAGACCTTATAGACAAATACCAATATAATTTTTGGATTCAGAGCAAAAAAATGCATACGAAGCAAGTCTTACACAAGAAAATAAGTTTTGTTCCCCAGTATAATTATATAATAATTAGTAAATTTAATTAAATAAATAGCAAATAATAATAATTATAATTATATACTGGGAAACTTGTTTCTTATGGATTTTTTTTGCGCCGAAGCCAAAAATTATGTTGGTGTTTGTCTATAAGGTTACTTTGCCGGCATTCATATGAAAACTAAAATATGCCAAATTTTTTTTTTACAATTTCATAAGTGAAAAACCGCTGTAATATGTTTTATCATTTGTCCTATAATATGAAAATTTCCACATGCCATATATCATTTGATTAAGATAACATTTAATTTAAATTCTGTTTGTATATCCAACTGATTTGTCTGTTCACGGAAAAAAAATCTTTTTCTTTTTTGTTTACATGTGAATGTTGTTGAAAACTGAAAATTGACAAAAACAAAATCAATAAGATTTTTGAATCAGCACAACAAAATCCCACTAAGAAACATAGTGTTATTATGGTCTTTACAGTCAACAAAAATTTGTTCCCCCAGCGAATACTATCAAAAGATTTTGAATTTGAACATGTAAATCTAATGATGGACGACAAGCAAGCATGTAGAATTTAAATTTGACTTAAATCTTAAATGGTTTTAAATTTTTAAAGTGTATCTTAAAAAACCTTCAATTTTGTTTAAGGTTAATTTAAATGTATTTTTAGTTTGGTAAACTATTTTTATTTGGTTTGGGTTTTATACAATTTAACTAGCTTTTAGCGGCAATTTGAAATGTATTTATAGGTACCTATAATTCCCTATTAAAGTTTAATTTATATTTTAAGATTTTAAATTACCTAATTTCTCCAATTAGCATATGCAAAGTATCTTTCAATTGCCCTGTTTTTTCACACTCGCAATCATTCTACAAAATCTTTTAGATAACTCAATCATGTAGCCGAATTCCAAGGCATGCCATTGAACAGGAACATTGGTACTTTAGCTTTCAAATTCTGCTTCCATTTCTCTTTCATCTTTATTCCTTTTGATCTTTAAAATAAATTTACCTTTTCCTTTGTTTGGAGAAAACTACTGATCTTCTATATTGAGCAGTTCGTCCCCTAAAGATACTCGAATGAAGGATCTTGGAAACACTTTCAGTCAATTAGACATGCATAATGGAAACTTTCAATTTACAAATTCATTATAATGGCGGCGTGATGTAAACTTAATATTATTTAAATACTCTAAATACGAACAAGTGTTTTGGGTGGCGAAAAATTTGCGATGATTTTTTACTGAATATTCGGTTTTTCTAATACTTTTTTTACACTGCCATATCACTAATACTCTACTGCTTTCTTTTTCCAGCTTTAATAAAACGGTGCCTTATCAATAATTTTCATAAAATTTGCACTCTTTATACTAAATCCAGCATCCAAATTCCGGCGCTCTTGAGGCTCGTTCGAATTTCTTCTTTGAGGCTTACAATTGGGCCTTGCTCTGAGAAGTTTCTGGTTTCTTGGCTTAAAGCGTAAGATTTATTTCTTCTCAAAATATCTTTTAACAAAATCTTCCTGCTACGATGTAAGATCGGTAAGGGAAGCACTGTCGACCGTTGCCAGATATGTCGCTAAATCGTTGCAACCTCTCGTATTTTTTGTAGCTTCTTTAGCACTTTGACGTTGAGGCATTCAAATTGTGTTTCCAAGGTCGATGACGTGGTTTCCACGTCCATGTCGGCAGCTGACTTGATCAAGGCCCCAAATCCGGAGGAGTTTGGTGATTTTCCCTAAGTCGGTGACAAAGGTTGTTTTTAGGGCCTGGATTCAGGATTTCGGATCTTCAAACCGGCAGGAAAACAAGTCAGGTCGGCAGTTGACTTGGGAAATTCCCTAAAGTCTAGCATCTTGACACTCGGTTGTGTCGAGAGCATAGATTTCTAGGTCGGTAAACCCGCCTGAGATTTGGAAAACAGTTTTCTGAGTTTTTGAAACTGAACTTTGTGTTCAACCCCTCCAAAGGGATTTCTTTTTTTTATTTTATGGCAGTAGCTAGACGAAAAGTATGCGACAGGCTTCTGCGAAGCGCTAATCGATCTCGTCCCATCTCGGAGAGGAGAGGCTCCTCTTGTGGGAGATCTCCCTCCTCTGGTAGGAACACATACTCCAACGGGTATTGTTACAACCATCATGCCTTTCGCAATCTGACCAAAAAATATTGCCCGCCATGTACTTTTCGTGGAAACACCCCGGCCAGTGTTCCGTAGAAGCGACACAAACCACTGGCTGGCTTTCCCTCTTCTCCGATTCAGTCGTCTTGCAGGTGTAATAACTGCTCCACCAAGTGTTCCTATCTCGTCGATACTGGCGTTATGGTTTCCCAGCATTGACTCCGCCACGCTTCTTCTTCACCGTAAGCTCCATGCGGCTAACGGCTCTTCTATAGCCATTTATGGAGAGCGCTTATGTTCCTTGGACCAGTCTCTATTCAGAAAGTTTTCTTGGATCTTCTCGTGACTAATGTCACACAGCCCATTCTTGGCGCGGATTTTCTTTCCCACTTTCACCTCTTGGTTGACATTGGGAAACAAGCGCTTGGTGGACGGTCAACCACAACTGCCTTACTTCTTCAGGTTCCCTGACTACTACTGCACTGGGAAGCAGTTCTGAAGCTTTTCCTCCTTCGCCTGATGCTTTTCTGTTGTTCTCTCCTGCAGGAGGAGTTTCCTATACTTTTACACCCCTGCTTTTCCACTTCCCCCCCCAGCATTCTGTTCTCCATCACGTCTTGACTACGCCCCCCTTTGCCCGTGCTCGACGTCTCCCTCCGGAGAAACTAAAGGCAGAGTTTGAGCGCATACTGAAGTTGTGGGTAGTGCGCCCTTCTAAGAGCAGCTAGTCTTTTCCTCAACACATGGTCTTCTTAAAGGTACCATCAGGTGATTGGAAGAGACTGTGGCCGACTTTAGGGTTCTCAACTCCTGCACCACACCTAACCGCTATCCGGTTCCCCATATCCAGCCCTTCACGTCTCATTTAGATGGAGCGGCCATCTTTTCTAAATTGATCTGGTCTGGTCCTCCCCAGCAATGGTCGAAATTCAAACTTTACATTTTTTTGTTTTGAAAATGATTTTTTTTTCTGGTCATGCGATCAGGATGAAATTTTGAGGGGGGAATATGCTGGAGAATTTTTAATATTTTTTTTTTTTTTTTTTTTTTTTTTTTGTATATGCAGTAGTTTGGGATTTGTCTTTGGAACAAATTTAAAAATATTTGGGGAAATTTTTTAAAAAATTTTATTTTCGTATTCAAAAAAATAATCTAGGTTAAAAGGGTGCATCTCCGCCAGACTAAATATACGCCCTGAACAAATTTGAATGTCTTATATGTATAAAAAACAAAAAAAAAAAAAAAAAAAAAAAAAAATCTGCGATAATTTTATATTTTTTCCAAAAAAATTTTTTTTTTTGGGGAAAAAATCAATACTTTAAGTTTTTTTGAGAATAAGCAAAAAAATCTTTTAGGTTTTTAAAACTTTTAATTTGGAACATTACTAGGACAATCCCAAGCTAATGATCCTAAGATCATAAATGTGTATCTCGCCCTACTGCACATGCCTCGAAAATTTAATCCTGACTCGCATGACCATTCAAAACAAAATTAAAAGCAGGTTTGAATATCGGTCAAATATCAATATTCTATTTTATGCAATCTCTAGGAAATGGACCCATCTTTGAATATTTCAAGTTTGAAGTCATTTTGAAAAAAAAAAAATTCGTGAACCGAAAAATGACACAAACATCGGTTTTCAAAAAATAAAAATACAAAAGAAAAAGACTCTCAGACACAAGAAAAAACCCGAAACGTTTCAGACGTCAGAAAATGCCCAGTTTGCTTTCTATTTGGCCATTTCCAGTTTGAGGCAAAAACTGGACCATCCCCGAGCAAATATCAATGCCTCCCCTGTTCAATAGTATATGCTCTTTTGGTTGGGGTTCAGTAAATTATATTTTACTCCAGAGATATGTAAAAGAAAAAAGAAAAGAATTTTTTATTCAGTTGTACTGATTAAATTGTTTGTTTTTATTTAAGTTGCCATTACACTGTAACTTTTTATTTGCGATAATATTATGTCAGAGCCAGAGAAGAATCTGGGCTTTTTATATATATAATTTTTCGGTCTGTTGTAATATTTTTTTTTCGGAAATATTTTTTTCTTGGCGTGATGTAAAGGTGGGTTTTTTACAATGGTCGACTGCGTTGATAAATGGGGTTAATTCAAGAGAAGTATGTGTAAACGGCTCGTTTCAATGAAATTGATTCAAAGCGGGTGATGAGCGGAAGATTTGCCGTCAACCAACTTTTCATCAAATTGACGGTTCCCCCCTACGTTGAATGTTTTAAGAATCTATTAAAGTGAACTGTGTAAACACAGGTCTCGCACCTCAATCCTAAGTATTCAACAAGTGTTTGCGCTCTTAACGTTGATTTTTCCTCTGAACTTTGTATTTTATCTTTTTCTTGTGACAAATTGTGAATTTTTTCTTAAAAATGTTGCTTAAAAGGAGGGAAGACCATACTCTCTGGGTGCTCGAACTTTTAAAAAATGAAGAATGTTTATGAAACAGTAAATCGCCGTTGTACAGGAACAAAAACTGTTGGAATAAGAAACTTGAAAATATGGTCAAGCAAGCGATTTACAAGGTGTTAAACAAACAGAGGATTCAACTTAAATTAGTTTTCACTACTGACCATTATATACTATATATATATTATATATAATATATCATATATATATATTATATATATATATATATATATAAAATATATATTATATATATATATATAATATTATACTATATATATATATATATATATATATTATGTAGTATAATTATATATATATTATATATAATTATAATATATATATATATATATGTATATATATAATATAATATATATATATTATATATATAATATTATAATATATAATATATAATATATATATATAATATTATATATATAATATATAGAATATATATATATAATATATATATATATATATATTATATATTATATTATATATATATATATATATTATAATACTATATAATATATAATATATATATAAATATATATATATATAATATATATATATAATAATATATATATATTATATATATAGTATATATAATTTATATAATGATATATATAATTATAAATATATATATATATATTAATATATATAATATATATATAAATATTATATATATTATATATATATAATATTATATATATATATATATATAATAGTATATAAATTATCACTTTACACAATTTTATTCATTAAATAAAACTTAATAAAACATTTTCTTCGATCTAACTTTATTATTGCAAAACTTTTATAATAGAATAATTAACATTTTTTTCTAAAATGTAATACACGAGCTTTCGCCTCATATGTGGAGGCCTTCTTCAGGTTTATGAATCTATCGAGAGGCAAGAACAGAAGACATCAAAAAATTAGACTGACATATGAATTTGAAGTTGGTTGCTTTCTGTTATTATTTTTTTGTAAAAGTACGTGTCTTTCATTAAACTGATTTGAATCGGGTCATCTTCGCTTCGCCCTGTTGTTTGTTAAAATTATTCCAATTTCTAATGCAGAATGATTCAAATTTGCTTTCTAAAACTAATATCTGAAGTGTTGAAAAAATTTGATTTGTATTATTATATTGATGGAATGATTATAGTTGGTTCTATGAGAAGTAAGAGCAGAGTTTAATTCGTCGGTCCTAAGATCATATTTATGCTGATTTATCCATCTTGTAAAATCGTTTGTCTTCGCCAAATACGCCAGGTTTGCAGTTCTCTGCGCATGTATGCCGGTATACGCATTTCAATCAGGTCGGGATGGTCGAGGGTGGCGTTGCCGGGCGGCGAGAGGATGGGCCGGCTAGTGTGCGGCCTTAACTTTGGGGAGGAAAACTTTTTTTAGGCTAAGGTTTTAATTGAGTGAAATGGAGTTTTTGACGGAGATTTTTTATCTGACCGTAGGAATTGGGAACAGCCAAAATAGATCTACGAGGGTGGGTTTGATGTTTTCTTGTATTGTAGAACTTGGCGTTTGCTTTCTTAGAGCTAGGACTATGATGTAACGAGGGTAGAGTAATTTGTAGAAAGTGGAGAAGAAGGAAGCGAATTTCTGTTTAGAGAGGTTGAGCATATACGTAGAGCGCGGAGGAGGAATAAGAAGAAGAAGTAGCTAATTTAGTGTAAGTAGGATGTGATGAGAACCAATGAGTGTATGGGAGTGAAGTTGTTTTCTGTAAATAGAAAAAGAACAGTGAGATGTTTATATATATTAGATGATGTCTAGGAAAGGGGTTGTTGTTTGCAGTTGTTCATTCTACCCGGCACGATTCTGGCAATTCTCTCCTAACTCCTTCTCCCTCTCAGTTTCCATGCCCTTACCTGTGATCACACATATCGTGTGCAATGAGATCCTGAAGATCTATGAAACGCCAGGAAGCTAGTGCCCGCGATGGCATTCCTCCCCGTTTTTTAAGAAGTATTTTCTGAGCCGACTCCTTCCTAGCTGAACTCTATTCTCTATGTCCTAACACTAATACTTCCTTATCTGAGAGCGCGCCTTTGTTCAAACCGATCCGAAAAAAAAGTGTAGCATTCTGATCCTTCTAACCATTTCCATAAAGATTTTACCTATATTCTTCCTAATATCTTTTTCCCTCTTCTTAACTCATTTCCTGTTAGATCATCTGGATCTCATTCCCTTCTTTCGACATCAGTTTGGCTTCGCACGCTCGAGCTAAAACTGGTTGACATACTTTCTTATCTAACGATTTTATGTCTTCTGCCCTTGGGATCTATATTGGGAGTCTTGCAGTTCTCGGTGGCTGCATCTTGAATCATATCAACAAAGCTTTGACCGGTGTGGCACGCGTCGCTACTTTCGAAGCTTCTTTCCTTTTAAGTTAAGTCCTTCCCTTTGCTTACACATGTCTAGTTTTCTGTTAAATTGTTCCCTGTTACGCCAGTTGTTGGTGGTTCTCTCCTCCTGTCTTGTTAATTTGTGTTTCCCTCAATGTTCTGATTACTCCCAACTTATTCCTACTTTTCATTCATACGAATCTCCTCAGCTGTACTTCTAACTCGTTCACTCTTACGCCGATTGACTCAACTCTCATTCTTCTACTCTATTTTCAAATCTGCTCCCATCTTGCATCTAGAGCTGCTCGCGTTCTCAGCTTTCCGATTCTATTCTTGCCGATCTGGATGGATTTCCCGTGGGTCACCCAACCTGTAAATCAACTCATTAAAAACTCAAACTTCTTTAGATCTCCCTCTCACAAAACACCTCCCCAACCTTCCATATTTTTCTTCGACGCTCTAACGTCTCAACCTGTGAATACAATAAACATTCTTGGTCTCAACATAAACAACAAAAACTGTCTGGAAACTCATATTTTCAATGGTTGCTAAGGTCGGCCTCAAGAACTGGATTCTGTTCAGGTTGCGGGAATTTTTTCCTCCGAACAGTTACTCCAGTTTATAGCCTTATTCGCCCTTGTATGGACTACTGTTCTTCACATCTGGGGGGGCTCCGGCCCCACCCTTCTATTGGATAGGTTGAGTCTAAAGCTAAGAGGCTAATAAACTTGTCCCTTCTTTCAAACTCCCTTGACCGTCTATCTCTGCACGTGACGTTGGCCAACTCTCTCTTTTCTATACAGGTTCTACGGCGGCAAGTGCTCGGGGAGCTACTATTTATTTCACCACCCTTTGCGTCGCCCTTGTATCAAACAAAGGTGCCTTGCTCCGGCCTTCGCAGAATGATTGCAGTGAGTATTCTGAAAACCCCAGAACTTTTTCGTCCGTGGTGCCTCTTCTTCCAGACTACTTCTGCTTCTGTGGAACTCCTGCCTCTTCGTTTTTCCCACAACTGTAATTTAATCTTCCCCTCTCTAAATCCTGAGTCTGCGCCTACCTGAGAGATTTGCGTTAAGCTTGGCTTTGGTGGGTTTTTTCAGTTTTATCTTCTGCCCACTCCTTGAAAAGCCCAGCCCGTCAGTGGTGGTTGACTGTATAAATATATATATCATAATATATATATAATATATATATATATATATAAATATAATATATATATATATATATATATATATATATTATATATATATATATATATATATATATATATATCTATATATATATTATTATATATAATCAGAGCACTCCTGCACTCCTGCTACTCGTGCTCAGCACGAGTTAACATTATAGAACTATCTATTCTATTACAAATTTCATAATGTTACGATTAAATTTTCTTATTTTTTTACATTATTAATAATAAATATAAAAATGATATGCCAAATTAAAACGAAAAATATAAGTATAATACCCCCATTAAATAACGCTTTTAACCCATTAAGAATGGAAGCATTTCTGCTCAAAGAGGAGAGCGGGGAACGTCGGACGCTGTCCGAATTCTGAATTTGCAGTACAAATTTTGTTCATACATAGTGTTTAAAATAATCTGTTTAAATACTATACATTAAAAATATATACTTTTATAACAAATAATATTTAATAAAATAAATAAATTAATTTAAAAAACTAAAATACTTAACAATAATGGAAGTTAATTATTATAGTATTATATTATTATAAAATATTTATAAATATTATCGCTAACCATGAACAACCAAAAAAACATTTTAATACATAGAAAACTTTTTTAGCAGAAATATCTCAAGTATATATATATATATACATGGCGTAGACTAGTTCGGGATCAAAAAATTTCGGGGGGGGTTTTGAAATTATATATTCCCGAACTTTTTTTAATTTATATAACTCAAACCAGTTTCTCCTCAGGCACACTTCTCTCTCTCTCTCTCTCTCTCTCTCTCTCTCTCTCTCTTCTCTCTCTCTCTCTCTATAATATATATATATATATATATATATATTATAATATATATATATTATATATGTTTACATAAAATTTATATACATAATATATAATATATATATTATACTTATTATATATATATATATTAATATAATATATATATAATATATATATTATATATATATTACACACAAAATGTTAAAACTTTTCGAGACAACCTTCATCCTTTCCCTTCATTTTTCATATTACAACGTTGCTTTTTTACTTTCCTTTTTCTTTTTTCTTTTAATAATTTTTTAGTAAAAAAATTAACCATGCACTTTTATTTAAAGAAGAAATGTTAATGATTTCATTAATATGTTTTTCTATTTATAAAAATATATATATTTCATTACTTTTCAAATCACTTTTCTTCGACAAAAATTTATTACTTCCATCAACATTTTTCGCCTGGCAGTAAAGCTCTTTTAGAATCTTCTAGAAACGAAGTAAGTAGTTCATTGTTCTTATATAGGCTTATATGGGAATAAACATATCGATGATCAAACAAAAGGAGCTTCTATTAAAAACCTCTGGAGCCCACTCTAAAGCCATAAGATTTCGACTTTGACTTTTCAAATTTAGTTTTCAATTTTAATGAATTTTAAGTATCTTATGGCATCTTATTTGGAGCATGCAGGAGGAGCTTTCTGTAAAATATGCGTGCTTTTTTTTGCAAAGATTGGCGTTAGGAAAAAGAGGTACCAGTTACTGCGCATTGGTTCTGCAGGAAATTTTTACAAAATATAAGAAAATTCATAGAGGAAATTAAATCTATACTCATCAAAAAACAGAGTACCATAAAACGTGCGTCATTTAGCAGATAAATTATTTTACGTATGCTAAAGGGACCTCCGTGTAAAAATTATGATAGTATTTACAAATACAGCTGAGGTTAAAATAGGCTTAAAATTGAAGTCGATTATAAAGAGTATCATATTTTGTGGAAAACAAGGAATAGCATTGCGTGGGAAGGATGAGTCAGGAGATATTTTGGATAATAGTGCAGTTGATGGCAATTTTAGAGCATTGTTAAGATTTCACGTCGATGCTGGCAATCATTTATTACTTTAACACTTAAAGAAATCGCTCAGGTATCTCTATATACTAGTCCTTCAATTCAAAACGAGTTAATTGAAATTTGTGGAGATATTATAAAGGAAAAAATTGTGAGCAACGTTAATAACGCTACATGTTTTTCCGTACTTGCGCGCGAATGAAACGACAGACACATCAAAAATTGAACAAATACTTTATGCTTAGGTATGTGGAGACCATCTTTAAAAATTCAGAGAAGATTTTCTTGGAATTTGTAGCCGTAGAGGACAAACTGGGAAAGTAATCGCATAATGCAATTATTCATTCTCTTAAGAAAAAGGGAAATTTGCCTTAACATTGATTGGCAAGGGTATTGATTGGTGCTGTCAGCATGATGCATGATGTTAAAAGGAGTTCAGTCATATATAAGAGAAATTGTGATTTTTTTTTTTTCAGCAGCCAATGTATGTTGCAGGAACATGATTTAAACCCCTCCGACTGGCCGAGCCTCTTACCTAAGGTGTTTTAAATTGTGTTTGGGGTCGTAAAAAGTGTAGGCAGTTTTTTCTCTCTCTCACCAAAGAGAAACAATATACTTAAAGAAACATATATTTATCTTGGATTGAGAATTCTAAAAAAACAGTCCCTTTTAGATTCCTGTTAATTTTGTGGGTTTCTAAAACATGATGCCATAATAAGGTTATTATATTTTATTCTCGACGGAGAATTTATAATTACCCTTTTTTGTTCTTGAAAACAATACATATCATGTACATTGGAATTTCTTTACATACTACAAAAAAGTTGATTTGCGACTTCAACTAAAGCATGCTTGACCATGTCAATAAATGTGGTAACACTCATGCAAAACTGAGCGATCTGATGCATTTTCCATCTTCAAAAGTATTTTCACTGAGGCCACCAATCTAGCTTTCCCAATTAAACACAACAATTTCGATTCCTCGACTTGCTCTCCATCGAGTGCAGCTTTCATTTAATGCAACACCTGAAAATTATTACCGAATGTTTGTTTTTATTCCATTTTTAGAAACATTCATGAAGAATTGCAACATCGATTCAGTAAACATAGTGCTCATCTCTGTAATCTACAAAAAATTTCTTCCTCGTCGCTGTTTTGATTTATCATCGTTTTCTGAACTACATGATTGCTTAATATTTTATGAAACATTTCTCCCTAATCTAAATAATGTAAACATTGAATTCGAGTTGTGGAGACAGAAATGGAGTGAAATAGATAGAAACGATAGGCCAAATACTGCAATAGACGCATTACCTACGTGCAATCCTACATTGTATCCTAATATATGGAGGCTCCTGCAAATTTTAGCTACACTACCTGTTTCAACGTCAACACCTGAACGATCTTTCTCAACATTTAAAACGCCCTAAAACTCTTATCTCAGAATTCAATGGACAAAACGTACAAAAGATGGCATTACTTAATATATACCAATGAAGTGAGTCAGCCCGAAAACTTCATAAAACATTTTGCGAAATTCTAGAAGGAAAACATTTATTATTGCAAGGTATGTTATTATATTTATATTATATTATATTATATTATCATTATCATTATATATACTATATATATTATAATATATATATAATATATATATATATATATATATATTATATTATATAATAATATATATATAGTATATCTATTATATAATATATATATATATATATATATATACTATATAACCCCCCGAAATTTCCTTCACGCTACGCCTATGTATATATAGACTATATATATATATATATATATATATATATATATATATATATGACTTATATATATATATATGATATATATACATATATATATTTATAGATATAAATATATTATATATATATATCATACTATAATATATATATAATATTATATATAATATATATATATATATATATATATTTATATTATATATATATATATATATAATATATATATATATAAATATATAATATATATATATTATATATATATATATATTATAATATATATTATATATATATATTATAATAATTATATTAATATAATATAAATATATATATATAATATATATATATATATATATATATATATATAATATATATATATATATATATATATATATAATATATATATATATATATATATATATATATATATATATAATATATATAAATATATACTATTGTAACAAATGAACCACTTGAGAGATGCCACCCTTTCGATATGAATGAATAGAGATAAGTTCTGAAACTGAATATAAGCCTATGTATGAATAAGGACGAAACAAGTAAATTCAAGTCGCGTGGATTATGTAGAGGGTCACCCGAGAGCGTATCCGCTACGGCCCTCGTTTATACCCCTTATTGGCTTGCCAAACCCAGATTGAGTCTAACCTACGAGAGTTAGGCTTCGAGCGTGATACGAATCCTCGCGGAGACGACGATTACTTCAGCGCTGAGCGCGCGCGTGCGCAACACATACACATTATTATTATTATTATTTATTATATTTTATTACGTCGAAGATTCGATTTCCGAAGAAAATCGAATCTGAGTCGAAAAACGATCCCTGTAAGGGATCGTTTTTTACGCCTCTGACCTTTGCTTTCGCTGTGGTGCTGCTCGCATCCGGTTCTGATCCAATATATATCTACATGTGTTAGAGTTAATCGTATTGGGTTAAAATTTGGAGGGTGTTAGATGGCGAGGTAACCTCGTCGTAGACGAGGTTACGTCCCCATGGGTCCCCCTAAGGGGACCCCCCCCTGCGCACCCACATTTGGAATACGTTCTCTGAGTGTCCTTATCAGCGTAATTAGGCCTAACGAGAGTTAGCTCGAGCGTGATGACGCAACGCCGGAGACGCGATTACGTCAGCGCGCGACAGCGCCGCGCGTGCGCACATACACATACACATAACACTTATTATTATTATTATTAATTTAGTATTTATTAATTTATTATTATTACGTCGAAGAAATGTTGTCACGAAGTGATCACAATTTCGAGGTGTCTTTGTGCTCCGCCCTCCGACTCCGCTCCGACTCTGGCTCCGACTCCGGCTCCGGCTCGCTCCGACTCTGCTCCGCTACGTCTCCGGCTCCGCTCCGTCCGTTCAGGGTTCGGTTTTGGTCCAGACATCGGTTAGTGTTGATCTGCCTGTATTATTATTATTATTATTATTATTATTATATTTTCTATAATTATATTAATCTTTTATACTATTCCGCACGCAGTTATCTCTCC
>JABUQX010022770.1:0-10000 GCA_015478945.1 Trachelipus rathkii
AGGAGTATCCAATCAGAGTGATATTAGGTCATTATCTACATCTTTATAGAAAATCGTTTTTTGATGATTTGGGTTGTGGTGGCTTGCTTGTTCACTTAGATCGCATGGCTCTTATATATAAGTTAGATATGAAAGTATTTATTAGTAAATTGTAATATATAGTTATTTTATATGAGAATTTATATATTTTAGTATCTTAGAATATATCGATGCCTTATAATTATATTTCAATATAAATACTATATATTTAGTATTTATATTATGGAATTTTTATATTTTTTTGTATGTATATTAAATATATGTTATATACTGAATTCTATGATTACTTATTATCTTTTTTTGTAGCTAATATATTCTCAGTTGGCGGGTTATATTGTGTTATTGATGATGTAGAATGTTTTAGGGAATAGGATAGAAAAATAAAGATGTGGAATTGGAGAGAAGAAGAATTATGTAGAGGCTCGGCGAGAGTGTAGTAAATGAGTGAATAAATAAGGGTATGAAAGGAGTTAAATCAACCTGGGTAAAAAATTTGGATGCGAGTATTGCAAGAAGTAGTTGCAGGCGTTAAGCTGGTGTGTTTTTTAATTGTTGTTATGGACTTGATGTGAATGTACAGCGGAAGAAGCTCGTTATATCTCTTATGGGCACCCAGTCTATAAATGTGGTCGGAAAATGCGAGGTCCTACATGATAGTAACATCCAATCTAGGGAGATTGATGAGTGATATGGTGAAGGTCATCGATGCTTCTTCGAGTAATTTGTGCAATGTGGAGGGCGTTGCGGAGGGGAGATTGCGAGATCTTGATTTGTTGAAGGATGGGAGAGAGGAGGAAGAGGATTATCACAACGGATGGAGGAGACGATGGTGGCGTTGGAACAGTCAGAAGAACGGAAAGGTAGGGCGGGAGAAAAGAATGGAATCGTGGTTGCCGAAGATGCTTATCGAAGTTGTGGAAAGGGGGAGTTGCAGGCCATTGGTTTCCGAGAAAGACGGATTGTTACAAATGCTGACTGAAACAGGTATGCTTGGAAGAGATTATAATGTGGAGGTAGCCTGTGTGATGTGGAGTTAATGGGCCAAACAATCTGCCCCCATAAGATTATCTGTAAATAAGTAAGCAAAGGTTCAAACTATTTGGGATAAGTGGAAACTATTGGAGGGATTTTGCATTACATGCGTCGCAAACGCTCGAGTAAAGGGTGATTTTGGGAGCGGCGGTAGAGAGTGCTGATGAGAAATGATTTCAGATGGATACGGGTGAGAGAGGGGGTGGAACACAAGCTAGAAGGTAGTGCAGCTATTGGTTTACAAAGAGCGGGGAGATTCGAGGATATGAGATGTGGGTTGAAGCTGCTTTTGAAAATAGATTAAGTGATTAGAAGAATGTGGGAGAATGTATTAATTAGGAAATTGTACAATTTGTGTTGCAAACCGAGTGCTGGCTTTTGTTCGTAGACCTATAGGAATGAGTTTTGATGGCTTTGGGATAGAAATGCCAATGGTGAGTATTGTTTATGGGGCAGCTGATGAAAGAAAAATTAGAATATGGAATAGGGGGAGAAAGATATGTTAAGATAGCAGTAATAAATAAAGTTCAGTTATAGGAGATGTTTGACAGGGCAAATACAGAGATGTAATAAGGATCTATTTCCTGGTGAGGAGAGGAAATGGTTTAATGAACGGGTGGAAGCAAGGGAGCGTGCTCCCCAATTCTTCTCAAGTTTATATTATTTATTTGCTCTTATAATTATTTTATTGGAGATCGGTGGGGAGCAGAGTGGAGAATGAGATGTTTGGCTACTAACGTTGGAATGACTTTGTGTTTTAAGTTTATTGCACTAAAAACTATAAGAAGAGACTGTCAGAAGTGTGTCTTGTGGAGGTTGTTTGGGACGAAGAGTGTGGAGGAGAGGGAGTATGAGGCAATTATATAAACCAAGAGTGGATTAAGTGACAAGGTGATGGTTGGATTGGAGTGATGAATAGGAGATGTCCATGGAAAGGTGAGATATATGTGAGTGTGAGAAGTGTGATGACATTCACGTTGGATCCCTCAAGTTTAAATGTAATTTTGGAGGTGGTAGGCAGCGTATACGAGTGGAATAGGCGGAAAAGTGTAGCAGTACATGCTTGAATTAGTACGCTCGCAGATGAAATTGGGAAATTTAATGTGGACTATGTAACTAATGGTCTGTTGCTCGTCTCGTAGAATAGGAAAGAAGAAATTTTTTCGTAGATACCTGTCAAGATTTGCTGGTTGAGTTCACAAGTAACAGGCTGGGCTTGAGTGGTAAGGAGACCATATACTAGGACGCCTAAGTGGACGGACATGAAGCTTGGGCTCTTAATGCGAAGAAAATAGCAAAGTTGGGGAGCATATGTACGAGGAAGTGCGCGTGTAGTTGACTGAATAGAGGAGTACCAGGGAATATACCTGTAGAGTGCATTAATGTTTGAGTTTAGCAGTCAGATCTTTGGATTCTAGAGCTGAGTAGAGAAAGGCGTGGTGAGCTTGTGGAAGTGAAGGAGGGTACAGAGCTTGGGTGGAAAGGTATCAATGATTGTAAGACCAAGAGATGTGAAGTACAACGAGGAGAGATTCGGAACAGAAAATATGGTAGGTGAAGTGGGATAGTCGGGGGAAAAGTGGTGGGAAGACCTAACAGTTAGTTCAGTGGTGCGACCAAAGGTAGGTAGCGTTGGCAATCGATGAGAGAAAAAGGAAGCATTCAGGATGTGGAGGCGTCTGAAGATGTGGATGGACAGGAGACGTTGGAGAAGTTTCGTGGTGCAGGACACTGACAGATGCATGCATCTTATATATCAGTAGATGAGTGTGAGGAAAAGGTGAAATATAGGTATATATTGATAAGATATATATATTTAGATATATGAAGTATCTGTGAAATATTACTTTCCCTGTGTAAATGATCATTTTGGTATGTAGTATAGGCGACAAACTACTATATCTACTAATTTATCCACGTAAAGTTCAGTATTATAAGCCTATAGATATGAGTATGGTAAGGAGGGTTGTAGGCAATATGTAAATGGTTTAAATTTAATTAGATGTATATAGAATTATTTATATGTATTATTTCCTAAATAATTAATATCCATGCATTTATTTAGGGAGCGCTGGGGTAGGAAATGAGGAAGAATAGGTATAGGAGGATTAAAACCCATTTATTATAATATATATATAAAAACATAATTAGGATAGATGAATTATTAAAGCCTCAAATTCACCAACATAGCTTCATCGAGACCATTCATTTTTTATCATTCCATGTATTAATAATATACTATTTCATCTTCTAACTAAGATTAATTCTAGGTGTCATCTCACAGAACCAACATTTTTTCTCAGTCATATTTTACTACCTATATATATATATAACAATATTCACGTGAGATCAATATTAATACTCTGACAGTATATATTATATATTATTCTGTCATACACTATTACAATAAGTCTCATATATTCCTACTAGAAAGGAGTAGATTGTATATACGTAATCACGTTAACACTAGAACAACCACGCTACTATATACGAAGCTAACCCTATTAATAATATATATTAAATAATAATGTAAAGTATGTTTTTATAATTATATTAAAATATAAGTAATTTAATAAATTGCTATATTATATTTTCTATATTTATTATTACGGTAATATACTATATACGTGTATTTAAATAAGATTTTATATAATAATTTATATATTTATATAGCATATATATTTTAAATGTCCCATTGCCTTCAATCGTTATTTATTAGTAAGGTTCTACAGTTAAGATTTAAATATTAAATATAACAGATAATTGTAGCTATCCGCCTATATATAATCCTAATGAGTTTATTATATATATACATATCTATAAGAAAATAATATTGTGAATGGTTCACCATATACAAGTATAGGATAGTAAAAATTAAATCTTCTATTTATATGTATATTATTATATATAATATATTATATATTAATATATAATATATATTAATATAGTATATATTAATATATATAGTATTATTATATATTATTAATATATATATATATTATTAATATATTATATATATATATATATATATACGGTATTAATATATATATATATATAATATATATAATATATATATATATTAATATATTATTATATATATATATATATATATATTATTATATTAATATTATATATATTATATATATATATATATATTATATATATATATTTTTTATTTTTTTTTTTTATACGAAAGTAGATATATATCTATAAATATTTAAGTTTTAGACTTGATATAATAATGTATTACTATAACTAATATGACGAAAACTTTATGCAACATATATATAATTGTATACTTATCACGAGCATACTTTAATATATATATGATTTTATATATATATATATAATCTAGACATTGTGTCTACTATTTTTACATTATATATACATAGCGCGAGTAAGTGTCTTCATAATATACTTATATATAGTTATATTTATATATAACCGGGTTATATATATACTACGACTAGTAGTCAGTCTAGAAGGTTAATTATTATACAGTATTAGAAGCGCTATCTCTATATATATATAGCATGAGGATGCCTTCAGAGTTCTTTTATATTTATGGTAAGTATATATATTACCGTCTATGTAGTATTATACAATACATATTAAGTATATTAAGTACCAGTGTAATATATAGATACAGTACGTGCTAGTTTGGAAACGCGCGTTGTACATATAGACGCGCGTATAATTTAATTTAACAAGCAAAAGTTTGCGAAAAATATACTGAGTCAGGTAAAAAGTGAAATGAAAATGGATAAAGACAAATATGAAATCTTTATATCAAATACTTGTCAAATAAATAAAAGTTAGACCTAATGGTTGGGTTGGCTAGGCCTATTTTAAGGAAACTTTTATGTTATTGTTTAATTTTGCTCACGAGAAAAAATTGAGAAGGATTCGCAGAGCTCCGTTTAGTCCGATATCGAAGATCGAGGTATTCACGGAGATTTCGGAAAGAGCACGGTATTCGAATGTGGATTACGGAGGTGTACAATTAGCTTATTTTACATGGATTATCGGATTCAGGATATCCCTCGAGAATTTTCACACATAAAGAGCATTCGGATTCGTGAAATTCGAATACCAAAAGTGATGTGAGTGATATCGGATTTCGGTATTCGGATTATTACAGTACAGGTTGTTAATCCTACCGAGGTCGAGACCGGGAGTCGTGAATGTCGCAGTAATATTCATGAATACTAAGGTTTCCTTTACAACAGCAACTGTCTACGACTTACACAACCGCACGGATTTATATCTATACTGTGTATAGAGCTGGTAGACATTTGTATGAATTAAGTATATATATATATATATAATATATAATATATATATATATATATATATATAATTATAATATATATTAATAGTATATATAATATATATATATATGGGTAATATAAGTCCGCTTGGGGATAATGTATATCAACATCGGGATTATATTTAGAAAAGATACTTCAGATTTTATATATAATCTAGCCTTCTATTTAGGTAAATTGGCATTTCGTTTGAAATTATATATCACAGTGTGTTTGAATGCATGCAATCGATTTAAAATAAAAATAAAAATACAATGTAAATTTATCACACATTTTAATCCACTAAAATATAATAATTAATTATTTATCACTAGATTCTTATTATAAATATATTATATATATATATAATATATTAATTTATATATATATTAATATATATATATATATATATCTATATATATATATTGTATATAGATAACTTGATTGAATCTTTATAATACCCTTATAAAGACATAGGAAGGGATGCGATCCTGCGTTAGAACCGCCGTTATAAACATATTTTCGATTAATCTTATATAAGTAAACTGAGTATTTTAAAATTATACTCTCCCTATACTATATATCATAATATCTCATATAATTATATATATATTATATTTAATATATATATATAATTAATATCATATCTTAAAGTGAATAATAGAAAGTTATCACTACCGCATGAACTCGAAAACTAAGATAGGTACTAAGAAACTGGATAACATTTAATGGATATCCAGTCGTATATGAATTTGGTAAGGAAAATGAAAAATAAAATTTATTATTTTTTTTAAATTTTATTTTTATATCTCCATAAAACTACGGATGGTAAAAGAAAATCTAAATAGCATATTTAGAATCCAGCGTATGAAATGTATGTAAAAAGATTTATTTTTTTTTTAACTAAAAGAATACCCAGGGTAAACCGCAAAAGATGGCAGGAGTAGTAGGGTCTCTCGGCCTCCTGGGAACGATATAATAGCGGGTATGGAAATTCCACCTCCTAGGGAGTGGTCTACGGACCTATTCACGTCACTTTTTTAGGTTTTGGGTGTCCGCGGGGTTCCTGACCCGTCACTCCTCTATCAGGTATATAGTATATAATAATATACCTCTACACTTTGCGCTAGTGAGAGAGAGTCAGTGAGAGCGAAGAGAGAGAGAGATGAGAGAGAGAGAGAGAGAGAGAGAAGACGAGAGAGAAGAGAAGAGAGAGAGAAGAGAGAGAGAGAGAAAGAGAGAGATGAGAGAGAAGCGAGAGAGAGAGAGAGAAGACGAAGAGAGAGAGAGAGATGAGAGAGAGAGGAGAGAGAGAGAATCAATTGCAATAATATATATTTTATACAGAAAGGGTCTTCAATACTTCAAATGAATTTTAACAGCTCTTCCATTCCCAGGTACTCAAAGAGCGGTTCCAGTTTTCGTTGATATACGTATATTCCTAAAATGATTTTAAATATGAGAAATATTTATGGAAAGTTAAGTACGTTTCAATGTAAAATGAACGCAGCAGATTATCCGATTTGTGCTCGTAAACGATAGATGTGATTTTTTTTTTTTTTTTTTTTTTTTTTGTAAACCCGGAAATTTCAAAGATTAAAAATAATACAAAAGCACTGAAAGTCTCTAACAAATTAACATTACTTTATCATAACCAGGACATAGAGGCCGTGTAAGTCAAGTCGACTAAAGATAACTTGACACGGCCTCTAAGGTCCATGGTTAGGACTACAATCTATATAATATTATTATTATAGATTGTGGAGGAGGCGTTTTAGAACATGAGCTTTTAAGTGTTGGGTTCTCATCAGGAGCTAATTATGTATAACTTATGTACTAAAGGTATTGGAAAATAATACTGTGTATGATATATACTTATATATATAACTTACATACTAAAAGATCGAAATCCCGTGCGTATACACACGAAAGCTCGATTTACTTACTTACTATTTATTCAAAATCGCGCGTAGAACACACGATGTAGATTGATTGCATAAAATGAAGCCTTGAACAAATCTCATAAAATACTAATTACATCAAATTGCCTGTTTTACTAATATTGTTTTCTAACATCATAATGATGGTAATATTTCAACAGCGAAAAAAAACAGAAAAAACAAACAAGAATACGAACAAAAAAAACAACAAAAGAAATCTTTCTATCAAAGGTAAAAACATTTCTGTTTATTAAAGTTGTTTTTTAAAATGCAACAAAAAAAAATTGAAGAGAAAAGCAGTATACAGAATAGACACTAAAAAGACTTAGAAAAAAAATAGACTATGGCGTTTACGAGAGCTCATGACGTCACAGTTGCTTTTATTGACGATTGGTTGAAATTTATGACGTCATTTATATTTTTAGTATTGATTGGTTGAAAATTTAGTAAAGAAAAATATATTGATGATGAGAAAACGGTTTAGAAAGTTGTTTTTTTTCAACTATTTTTTTTTTTTTTTTTAATAGCAATAATTACGAAAATTATTATTATTATTAAATGTTTAATTTTAGTATGACAAATTAAAACGTTACTATTTTTTTTTAAACTAAATTCTTAAAATAATAAAAGACAATATTGGTAATATGGCGAATATTCGCATTCGTACTTCCGTATCCGCGGAACATTCTAAAAAAAAAAACTAAAGATATGGAGCTGGTAAGTTTTTTTTTTTTTTTTTTTTTTTAAATATCCAGCTCTGACTCAACCATTGTAAACATTTCAGATTGGTTTCAGATTGTTTTTTTCTATATATTTGTTTTTGTTGTTGTTGTTACTCCGAAACACTTATATTGAACGAAATATTCGAATATTCATGTACTTTGGTTGTACTTAACCAAGTTGTACTTAACACCAATGATAAATTGTTTGTGGTCTCACTGACAATGAAATATTGGATTTCGCAAAAAAAAAAAAAAAAAAAAAAAAAAAAAAAAAAAAAAAAAAAAATCGATGCTCCTTTAAATATATTTTACACATATTTTTTATAAGACTATTATTTCCCTAACTACATATTTTTTTTTATCTAAGTCGATTTCTTGTTTATTTTGTTCGATTATTATTCACCTTTTATGTGCAACTTTTCCACAAGGATAACGCATTTAGTTTCCATTAATTCCAAAAACGATGCATGAGATACTTCGATAGTAAAGGGGGGAGAAGTGGCAATCATCATCATTAAGTGATTCCGAGTCAATCCGATACTCTGTCTGGATTGGACTGGACTGATTTAGATTCTAAAGGCGTGAATAGCGGAAAAACAGCCTGCCTATTGTTTACGGGAGAAACTTGTTGATGTAGATTGATTTCGAATTTGTTTGTTGTTAAGGGAGCGTAAGGGGAGAATCATCACTAATCAACGGCGCTTGTACTATGGCGGCTGATGTGTTTTTTAATTAAATTAATCTACCACATTTTAAATACACAGCTAATATAATAATAATTAATAATATAATAATAATAATCTAAAAAAATTTTTAATAATATTATGATATGAAATACAAATAAAACAATAATAAAAAATTAATAAAAATAATAATAATAAATAATACATTTATATTATACACGATTAATTGGTAACCGTGTTGGGGAGATATATATATATATATATATAATTATATATATATATATATAGATATATTATATGTATATATATATATATATATAATATATATATTTATATATATATATTTATATATATATATATACATATATATATAATATATATATATATATATATATATATATATTATACTATATATAGAAAAAGAAAAAATAAAAGAAAATGAAAAAAAAGCAAAGGAAGAAAAAGGAAAAAAAAGGAAAAAGAAAGGAGAAAAAAAAACGAAAACAAAGAAAAAAGATTAGGAAAGAAAAAATAAAAGAAATGAAAAAGAAAAAAAAGAAAGAAAATGTGTGTGTTTGTGTTGTGTGTGTGTGTGTGTGAGAGAGGAGAGAGAGAGAGAAGAGAGAGAGAGTAGAGGAGAGAGAGGAGGAGAGAGAGGAGAGAGAGAGAGAGAGAGAGAGAGAGAGAGAGAGAATTTATAATGCGAATATGATCCATCCAGCCGTCACATTTAATTCCCTCTATATACCGACACATGCGTTCAATTATCTGACAGCCTAAAATATACTCGGTCTTCGTCACAAGTATACACTAATACACACTTTGTGTGTTTATGTACGCAAAACACGTGCATATCCGATAGTATATAGTAATTTATACCTTATATTGTGAGTATTATACATATGTACGCGAAACAAGTGTATATATCTAACAGTATACATTATTTTATACATTATACAGAGTATTATGCCTTCTTAAATTATTCAAATTAAGTGAATGAATAAATGAATGAATACTCCAGACTATAAACGCCCTAAGGAATTGTTTTCATGCATCGCAGATATCGCGTGCGTCTCATACATTTTGAGGAAGTGAATACGAGAGTAGATGTCTCAACATTAGGGGATGCGGATGGGGATGTAATAGGTTGAAACCTACTTGGAATATTTAAATTTGAACCTTTGTGATATAAAAACGTGCTATATATGTATACTCGCTTTTTAAAGAATGAAAGAGTACCCTAAGAGAATCTGGTGCGTAAGATTAAAATGGAAAGA
>JABUQX010022770.1:15000-20000 GCA_015478945.1 Trachelipus rathkii
TTAAAACATTTTAATCAAATTGAAAATATAATAAAATATTTTAATGTTTAAAAAACATTTGCAACATTAAATTTTTTAATAATGATCAAACGTCCAAGTTACTTAAAGAAATACCATTATTAATAATTAGATATATTGAAAAAACATATATACTTGTGTGTGTGTCACAAAACCGAAACAATGTACTATTATTAAAAGAAATGACGTATGCAAGAGAAGGGGTGCTGAGGGACTGCAGCACCCCCAAAATTTTTGAAATAAAAAATTTAATTAAAATGAAAAAATGAGTAAATAAAGAAAAAAAATATGTACTCTGTAAGATTCAGTCCCTCCTCCCCGAAAAAAAAATCCTACTTACGCCAGTGATTAACAATAACAACTAGGGTTGGGCTGAGTCTCCAAATTTTCCGCACAGCACAGCACCGCACAGTAAGAAGCAACAGAAGTTTATTTTTTGAAGCACCGCGCTTCTTATTTTTCAATGTGGACCGCAGTCAGCACCAATTTAACAATTGCACCACATAGGGACATTGAAATTGTGGCGCAACGCACCGCACCACGAACACAGAAATTGTACCGCACCGCACGGCACCGCACACGGTGCGTCGGCCAACCCTATTAGCAACACTTAGTAACGGCACAATCACAAATTTGTGCACCAACAGAACTTCAGTCGCCTTCATTATTTATATATATATTATATATATATATATATATATATAATATATATATATATATAATATATATATATATATATATATTATAATATATTATAATATATATATATTATATATATATTATATATATTATTACGGTAATATATATATATATATAATTATTATATATATATTAATAATAATATATTATATATATATATTAATATATTATAATATATAAATATATATATATATATTATATAATATAATATATATATATATAGTAAATATATATATATACTATATATATATATATATATATAATATATATATATAGATATATATATCATATCATATATATTATATATATATATAATATAATATATATATATAACTTATATCACTGATACCACTACATACATAATATTACAGTGTTTTAAAATATTTTTTTGTGAATTAACTAAAATTCATACTTTCTTTGCGAACTCCAGCAAATTAAAATAATAAACATCTAAAAAAGTACTTTGCAAACGTTTTTACAACTTTTTAAAGCAGAAATACTATTACTCCAAACCCCAATGCAACGAATATCTATATATATATATATATATATATAATATAGATTATAATATTATATATATATAATACTGAATATATATATATGTGTAATATATATATATATATATAAGATATATATATATATATATAATATATATAAATATATATATATATATATATATATATATAATATATATATTATATATATATATATATATATATATATATATTATATTATATATATATATATATATATACTATATATATATAATATATAATATATATCAAGTTGTTTTACTTTAAATGAAAGGTCTAAAATGCCCCGAACACAATCATTTGAAATTATATATCTCAACCCCCCCTCTCCCAAGGGAAGTGGGGTTATAGAAAAAGGAAGTCTCTCGTGCTCCGAAACTTAACGTATAGTGTATAGTTCCATGAAAGAAAAAAAGAATAAGAACAAAGTTCGATGAAAAATATGGATAGACAATAGATAGATCATTGATAGATAGACAGATAGATAGATAGATAGATAGATAGATAGATAGATAGAGAGAGAGATAAATGTGAAGAAAAAATATTAAGAAACTGTAGGGTATGAAAAGATGGCGCCTACAATAGCTCTATACTAGAGCGAACTGGATAGGGAAAACAAGAAAGGAAAGTAACATAGAGCGACATTGGAAATTTAGATTTTGGCAAAACTCATATTGAAGGTTTTCACTATGTCCAAACTCCACAGTGGAAGGGACTCACTGAATTCGAGAATAGAGATTAAGATTTCATTTAAGTTATACTAATGATCTGCGCTAAGATTATAAAAATTAAGTTGCTTCCAAAGTTTCAGGTTTAAGATAAATTAGAAAACTTTTGAAAGAAAACAAGGTCATATAGAAAAATGATTATAGACAAGAGGGATAAAAAGATATACCTAATATTTACAGCACTAAGTTGTGTGAGTGATGTGTTAGCCGGAATGAAGGTAGGAAATAATATAGAGAAAAAACACGAAATTGTTGGAAGCATAGGAGAATACTTTTAGTATTAAGCTTAAAGAAAAACCCTATGATTGGGGGGAAGCCCCAATTAAAAAAGGGACAAGGGGGGGGGGATAAAAACCCGTTTGGTATTTAAACTTAAAAGAAAAAAAATCTTATCTTAGGCATAATACGGCAAATGAGTTGAAGTAAGGTGGATGAGAAGTAACAGTAATAACACTGGAATCATCTAAACTAGAATCGGAGGAAAAAGTTTGAGAGAATAGTTTCACTTAAACAGAGTCGTCAGAAAATGTAAAAGAAAAAAAGGGACAAGGATTGCAAGATGTCACATTATAGCAAGAACGACAAAAAGGAAGAACAGTGAACCAAGAAAATATTGCCAGTATGGGAGGATTGGAATAATCTGAGGCTATTTCGCTTAGTATGAAATAGGCAGGAGAACAGTCAGAGTTAAACCAAAGCTTATATTTTCCCGAAAGGAAAAAAAAATTAAATGCACGCCGTCATGACAGTTATAATTCACCTTCAATTAGTGCGTACTGCGCAAACTGTATTTCAAAGTTCATAAAATTTGACTAATAAAGTCTACTAAAAATGTCACAATCGTCTCACCGAAGTCGGGGTAGTTACAATACAAAATTTGAATAGAAATGTATTCATATATAAACGTTGTCAAAGGATCCAAAACCATTGGCGTATCCAGGAAATGTTTTCTGGGGGGGAGAGGGAGCCATGGCCCTGTTAAAAATTCAGTTAAGCCTTGTCGACGAAAGAAAGAGTTCTGGACAGTTAAAGGTGTATAGGGCTAAATGCTTAAAGAAAGTTTCAGCATGTGACCTTTTATTCATTCCAGATGATCTAGAAAGCGAAAAGACGAGGGAAGAAATTAGTAAGAGAGAGAGATTCAACAAGTGTATTTTGTAATGAAAAGGTGATTTTGTTTTAAAAAAAAACAAAAAAAAAACAAAAAAATCATGATTTTCTTGATTCTATCTTGACTTTTTTTTTTAGCACAAAGTTGCCTTTTTAATTATCATTTCGATAAAAATTAGTAAATAATCCTAATTATTAACCTAATTAAATAAATAAGTTTAGTAAATACATTATTATTTAGTTAAGTTATGTAAATTATATATATACTGTATAATATTTGAGTAATCTAATTTTATTTATTTCTTTATTGAAAATGATTTGAAACTACATTGATGAATTTTGAATTTACTTATAAAGAGTGAAATTATACTTATCATTAAT
The DNA here is from genome assembly GCA_015478945.1 of Trachelipus rathkii. Classification (NCBI taxonomy): domain Eukaryota; kingdom Metazoa; phylum Arthropoda; class Malacostraca; order Isopoda; family Trachelipodidae; genus Trachelipus; species Trachelipus rathkii. The sequence goes on from JABUQX010022770.1 coordinate 18,470, forward strand.
CAGGTGATAGCTAGGAAATTAATTAATTAATTTAGAAAAAATTTGCCTAAAAAATCAAAAAAATCACGATTTTTTTATAAAAAAAATCAATTGATTTAATCAACTTGATTTAATCAGTGCCAACCTTGATTTTCATTAATTTACGGAAAGCCACTGGCAGTGGTGAACACTAAAATCACAGAAAATGATGATTTCAGCTCAGGAGGAAATAAGAGAATGTGTTCGTCACATGGATGAATTTTGTTGTAGATTGGCAAGAAGAAGTTAACAAAGAAAATATGTCGAAACACTCCGAACTGGTTATACAAGAAACAGAATGTCTTCAACCTTTGCAAGAAAATAAAGTACAGAGACCCCCTTAAGTAATTTCACTCTGCTGGGATTGAACCTGGGCCCTAGCAGATGGCCGCGACCTAGGGCAAAGAAGTTAAGATTTTCCGCCCGAAGGCTCAAAGGTTTAAAGACATGTGAGGTCTAGAGGAAGTGGTATTTAATAGTGAAAATTTTAATAAAGACAATGGATGTTGAAGAAACTAATTAAAAAAGATAACCATGCATCAGGGCGGCAGTTCATAAGCAGTGCCAGTCCCAGTAACATAGCACCTCCAAAGGGAAACTAATTTGTAGTAATTTTAAAACTGACAAAAAGTTTTAGGTGCAGTACATATGATTTAGTGAAACTTCAAGGCAACAACATTTCCCATAAAATAAGAAAAGAGAAACAAATGCCTATCGGACATTCCCATAAGAGGAAGAGGAACGGAATGCCTATCGGACATTCCCATAAGAGGAAGAGGAACGGAATGTCCGTCGGACATTCTCTTAAGATATTGAGGAAGAGGAACGGAATGACTGTCGGACATATCCATAAGAGGAAGAGGAACGGAATACCTGTAGGACATTCCCATAAAATAAGAAAGAAGAGAAACGGAATGACTGTCAGACATTCCCATAAGAGGAAGAGGAACGAATGCTGTAGGACATTTCGCCATTAAGAATATGAGGAAGAGGAACGGAATGCATGTGGACCATTTCCAAAGATTATTGATGAAGAGGAACGGGAAATGCTGTCGGAATTTTCCAATAAGTACTCAAAATTCAAACGCTTGTGAGAACAACAATTAAGAATCAGTATATATTGAGGCGCGAAAGGGATAAACCACTTCGCACTAGAGGTCACAGGAATGTTCCAGCCCAACCTAACACTCCAAATACCGAATAAGGGTCTATTTCACCACACATTCAACTTACGCGACTCTAACCATGCTAACCTCTAATTATTATATATTATATATATATATAATAATAATTATTATATTATATATATATATATATATATTATATTAAATATTATATATAATATCTCGAAAATGTACTCGACAAAAGTATCTCTCTCTCTCTCTCTCTTCTCTATATTATTATATTATTATTATATATAATATTATATATATATATATTATATATTATATATATATAATATAAATATATAATATATATAATATATATATATATATATGTTATAATAATATAT
>JABUQX010022770.1:25000-28138 GCA_015478945.1 Trachelipus rathkii
ATAATATATAATATATATATATATATAATTAAAAACGAAAAATAAAGTTTTTATGACAAAAAATATAATTTTCAAAAATAACAAAAAATTACCAATTAAAATCCAACTTTCTGAAAAAAAATAAAAATAAAAAAATAAGTAAAAAAAGTAAAGTAAAAAAATTAAAAAAAATAATTAAGAAAAAAAAAGTTTCAAAAATATAATCAAATGTGATATATAAAAAAATATACTAAAATTGTGAAGAAGCATATGCAATTAATATAAATATAATAAGTATATATATATATATATAATATATATATATATAATATAATATAATAATATAATAATATATATATATATATATATATATATATATTCAAAACATGTACATAATGCAAATAAAATAATATAAATAATATATATTAAATTATAATTTATGAATATTAAAAATAAATAAAAAAATGTAATAAATAAACTAATAAAAATTTGTAAATAAATACTTTTTATTAATATAAAAATATTTGTTTTAAAAAAAAATTTAAAAATATTATTTATATAATTACTCATATAAAGATTATTTTCATTGACTTATTTTTCTGCCCACTTAATAATGCATAACAAATTTTAAATATTAAAGCAGAATCGCTAAACATTATATTTCCTAATAATTAACCTAAAATATTCTTTATTGAACATCGTGAATACGTTTACGAGCCCCGACGGACTTTAGCTTTAGTACATTACACCTGAATCTCAAATATTTAAGGTGTTTGAAATCATCTTTCTGCTTTATTTGGTCGCTATTAGAACAACCAGGATACGGTTCACTTAAACTAAAAGAACGCTTCTCGTTGATTACGCCTTCTGTTGGGGTTTGGACAACCAAATACGATGCTATATCTGGACTCAGAAACGAATATAGAACTCGAAAAAATTCCGCCGGCATAAGTGATTTTTGATCGTTTCTGTGGCAAAAATCCTGGTGATTAATAAATATATCGTAGAACGATAGTGTTCGATCTTTTGAAGGAACGAGGTACCTCTTCATCCAGCTTTCGGCGTAAGAAATTCGCTGTTTAAGCGAAACCTGTAACTCATCGTCAAACCCAGATTTTCCAGGTTGTGTCATCTTAGCTTCAATTGCGTGTGTAAATTTAGAAGATTCGCGTATTTCCGAATTTTTTACAGCTAAAGAATGACTCGAATATCGTCGCACTCGACTTGGCACTTCTTATAACTGATACCACAGACGGCCCTATCGATCTTTTATACTTTTTTAAGGCTTACATCATCAGCTAGTTATTACGTGGCACCCGGAGATAGCGACATAAAAATTAATAAAATTTTTTATTTCGTAATAATAATAAAAAAATGATTTGTTTGTTTTCGAGATAAAATATATTATTCGTTTCAAATTATATTTCAGAGAGCCGAGACAAAGTTTAAATTTTTTTTTTCACAGTCGAATATTTTTCCTATTTCGGACTTAGATCATTGAGGTAAATTAATTCCTGATAAAACTTTACTATATGAGCTATTAAAAGAAATTGAAATAATTTTGGTAAATAATAATGTTTTGCTTAATAGTCAAAAAAATAGTTTAAAAAAAAATATTTTTCTTAGAATTTGTCACCAAAGCAAAATTTAAATAAATTATGATATTTGTTTTTTTTAAATATGTTTTGCTTAATAATCAAAAAAATTCAAGCTTTTAAAATGTATTTTTAATATAATATGTCAGCTAAGCAAAATCTAATTAAAATAGAACAATGGATTATTTTAAATTAATTAAATTGGAATATTTTGTTTTTCGAAATACTTTTTGCTTACTAATCATAATAAATTAATCTGACGTAACACTTTTCGTCTATAAAAGAGATAGTTTTCGCCTCAAGGGTGTCATAGTTAATTTAAACGCACAACGAGGTGCTTCTTAGGGGAACAGAACATACGGCCAAATACGAATTGGTAAAACGGATATCTTATTATACAACGAGCCGTTACCATAAGTAAACGCATCAAAGAGTTTCGAAATTACGACTTACTACTAATAATAGGAGCTTCTGTAACCCTCGCTCCTTTCGATCATTTGGTTTACGCGGCGACCGAATCTTGCGCTCGGCTTTTTATCAATCGAGACATGGAAAAGCGGTCCTGCGATAAAAATTGCCGCTTCAAATGCGCCAACATTATAAAGGAGGATGTGATGCAAAAAAATTCTTTTCGAATTTTTGGAAATTAAAAGCCAGAAAACCCTACGACAAAGTTTCCTCGAGAAACGCATCAAAAGATGTTATCCTAAAAATGTAAAACCGGGCAGTTTCAGACGAAATAATAATGGATATTTCCTACTAGATGACAGACGGATTCGAGTTTGCAAGACTTTCTTCAAAAAAACTCTCAACATAGAGGATAAAGATATCAGAGCTGTAGTTCGCGCGAACCAAAGAAAACAGTGGAAAAACGAAAATCAGCGCAGTCCATTTTGCAACGTAAACTGCGGTTTCTCGTGCGAGGGCAAAGTAGATCGAATAAGTAGACGCGAAAATTTCGAAAACTATTTGAAACTCTCGAACGCGGAAAGCAAGGAAAGATTTTTGGGACAGCTTATCAAAAGATTCAAGCCGAAATATCGATACCCGGTTTCATGCAGTCGCAGAAATTTTAATAAAGCGTTTTACTTGTTTGTCGATAAAGGGAAGAATCGAATTTGCAGGGGGTTCTTCAAGAAAACTTTCAATATTACGGATAATGTTATCAACGTCGTTGCCAAAAAGAAATACTCGGAAAGAGAACTCCAGCATTCGCGAGATCTCGTAAGAAACGAACATACAACTACCGTTAGAGTCGAAAACGTGACAAATGAAAACGTTAACAAATTATGAAGCGCGGTTCCCAAACGGGTAAATCGTGGCGTTTTTTCTCTTACCACTCATATTTGTTTGCATAAAACATCAATATTATACATGATAATAATAAAAATTGTTTAAAAAAAATTGTATCTTCATTCCTTCTTTATACCTTTTTTTATTAAAAGAAGCTAAGGCCGCCACATCTTCGTTTCTAATTTTGTTATTCGTGAGTAATCATATATATTTTGGTTAATTATCAAAATGAACGTGTTTGGAATATAATTTGTGGAAAAAAAATTAATTA
>JABUQX010022771.1:0-12500 GCA_015478945.1 Trachelipus rathkii
AGAAGATAGTATAAGTATATATATGAATTATTAATATATAATATATTTATATATATATATGTGGTGGTGTTGTGTGTGTGTGTGTGTGTGTGTGTATATATATATTTTTCTAACAAGAAGCTTAAATAATATAGTGGGTGGAATCATTACCTATAATAAAACAACAATCATAACTTCCTCGAAGTACTCATGAACCTACAGCAATATGAATACTTTAAATCTCTTAATTTAAGACATGAAATCAATTACTTCATATACACTTGAAAAGAAAGTCACTTATCTTCTTATGCCATAAAAGAACTAAGTCCTCTCGTAACATGTCTGTGATCAGCAGGTCAAATCTTAGCTAAGAGTAAGGAATGTTCCAATTACCTACGTTTTTCAATTAATATTTAATACATTCATGTTCTCTAAAAAATGAAAAAGAAAAAAAAAGTTGGTTTGAATTTCGTATCTTGAATTTTCTTAAGTAAAGCAAACAATATTTTAGATAATTATAAATTACACCACCAATATGTATACTATTTTTTGAAACATTGTGAATGTAATAAGAATTATAATAAAATATAAAAATAATAATAAACAAAAGAATAAAATAATATAAAAAATAATAATAATAATAATAATAATAATAATAATAATAATAATAATAATAATAATAATAATAATAATAATAATAATAATAATAATAATAATAATAATAATAATAATAAATAATAATAATAATAATTAAAATTATTAAATATACAACAACAACAACAACAACAACAACAACAACAACAACAACAACAACAACAACAACAACAACAACAACAACAACAACAACAATAAAAATAATAATAATAATAATAATAATAATAATAATAATAATAATAATAATAATAATAATAATAATAATAATAATAATAATAATAATAATAATAATTAATAATAATAAAAAATATAAAATAATAGAATTTGAGAAAAACATAAGTGCTATGAAAGGAATCAAAAAGGAAAGACCAGAATACAAGTAGGATAATCATTAGACAATTTGAAATAATCAACCACAAATTTTTTTATAGTCATTCCCTTTTAAAATAAAGGGACAAAAAAATTATTATTATTATTATTTAAAAAAAAAAAAAAGATTGAAGAAGGATACACAGTATAAAAGGATGAACCGGACCGTGAGTTGCAACAATCCATAAATATAACTTGTATTTTCCTCAGCCGTCTCCAAACAAGTTTCTAATGATGAAATACGTAAGTATTCTCTGATATATATATATATATTATATTAGTATATATATATTATAGTATATAGTATATATATAATAGTATCTATTTATAGTTGTCTATATATATAATTTATAAATATATTATAATTATATATATATAGAATATATATTAGATATATATATTAGTATATATACTAGATAGTATATATTTATAACACTAGCAGTATTAATAATATATTATATATATAAGTAGAATTTAAGTAATTTGTATTATTTTAATATAAATATATTTCCACCAAGTTTACTCAAAGAGCTACAGTTTATCATAAATATATAAATATATATCATATATATATAGTATAATATATATATATTATTATAAGTATGTATATATTATATATATATATATATAAATAGATATATATATAATATACTATTATTATTATATAGTATATATATAGTAAATATAATTATTATATAGTATTATATATATATATATATTATATATAATAAGTAATATATTATAAATATTATATAGATATACTATAGTAATAAATAAGATATATATATGATATATATACTATATATATATTATCTATAATATAATATATATATATAATGTATATATAATATATATATAAATAAGTAGAGTATATATATAAAGATATATATATAATAATATTATAGTATAATGATATATAAATATAAATATATCATGAATATATAAAGTTATAAATATATATATACTATAGTAAATATATAGATTATATAATAGTATATGTATATTATATAATATATATATATAATGACATATCTTATATGAATAAAACATTATAGCAGCATAAATAAACTCGGTATGCTAGTGGTCGTTGGTTTTAGATATGCAATTGATATGAAAATTGAACATTAGTTTGGTCATATATGCAACATAACCGATTACATATCTTACTGCGTCAAAAATTCTGCTCTCACGCTCACATAAGACTATCTCTATATCACAACATTAATACTAAAGATACTTGCCCTTTATAATCCGATCTTTAAATGGTACTCAGACCCCACCAACACGTAAACTATAGATATCACTATGCATTCCAAAACATGGCCGAAATTTTAACTTACAAAATTGATATATACGGTCAATCCCACACTTAACAACTTTCTTACCACCATGCATTCGAATAAATATCAAAAGCAAAATTACTCTAAAGTTTAAACTACCTTCAATATAGTTCAACTGTTCACATAATCCTACCAAAATTTCTAATTCTTTAGTCTTCACAATAACAACGTCTGAAGAGGATCCGAGAAAAATTAAGGGACTAAAGCTACGGTATTAAATAATATGCTTATGAAGGACTCGATGGTACAATAACTTTTATAAATAAATATATACCTGCTTGTATTGAAATTTAAAACTAAGGCCTTACTATATTTTACTAGAGAAAATTTGGCGCGAAAAATGGCTTTGATTACATAATACTATATTATACTAGTATATAATATTTATATAAGTATATTAAAGAATATATATCTATCTATATAGTATATATATATATTTGTATTATAATAATATATGATATATATATATATATAATATAGTACAGTAGCCGATATATAATTGTATTATTATATAATTATATATAATACGTATATTATATATAGGTATATAGTATACATATACTATATCATAGATATAGATATAACTATAATTATAGTATAATATATATATATATATATATATATAGTAATATAATGAGAATTACAGGTTGTATAATAGTTTACATATATGAAAGCTATATATCACTATATATATAATGTATATATGTATAATATATAATAATGATATATATATATAATAATATATATATATTATATTATATATAGTATATATATATATATATCATATATATTTGATATATGTAGTAAATATATTATATACTATATATTATATTTCTATGATAATTGTTTATAGGTATGTATAAGTATATGTATATGTATGAATTATCATATTAGAGTATATAATATATATATAATATATATATACTATATATATTATATATATATGAGTAATGAACTTATATTATAGTAGGCTTCCATTAGCTTTATTATATTCATTTAATATATATTTTTTTATTATATCGTACGTAAAAAAAAAAAATCATTAAGAAAAATACATTAACATTCTTAGTATTTACTTGGAACTTAAATATTTTCATACTCATATTGCAGCAAATATGATAATAAATTAGAAAAAAAAAATGTTCTCGGAAAAAAATTAATATTCGAAAAAAAAAAATCGATTGTGTTATACCTATAGAAACTGCAAAATTATCAGCTTAAAATTTTTCTAACGTTATTTTTTAAATTTTATTAAAAATAAACATTTAAAATGTACTCAAATCGGTAAAGAAAAAAAAAATAATTTTTTGATTTCATTTTCTTAAAATAGAATCAAAATATTTTTAATACAGTAATCATTAGATAATTGAATTACTAATACCATTTTTTGTTTGGGCAGAGCCGGAGCCGGAGCCAGAGCTGGAGCCGGAGCCGGAGCCGGAGCCGGAGCCGGAGCCGGAGCCGGAGCTGTAGATTGCAAAATGATTGAGCTTGAACCGAATTCGGCTCCGGCAAAAAGATTTACCGGCTACGGAAACCTTATTATTTTATAAGAAATTTAAATAGTTATCCCAACTATTTAAAGAAAATAATAAAAGAAAACGTTACGATGTTAATTTTTATACACAAACCAATTCATTTTTGTTCAGTTATTTATTATTTTATCTTCAGTTTTTTTTAAGTTATGCATTGTATAATAAATCAATTACGCTTTAGATTATTATTATTATATTATTATATTATATATATTCAATTATTATTATATTATTAACTTATTATTATATTATAAATTATTAATCATTATATTATAATTAAATTATATTATTATTGATAGATATTAATTATTATTATTTTATAACTATTATACTATATTATTTTATGTATTGATTATATTAATTATACTGATTATTTAAATGTATATTAATTATTATTCATAGGATTAACATGTTATTAGTTATTATTATCTATTACATTTATTATTATTATTATTTTATTATATCTATCTACAAATACACATGATATTTAATTCTTATGTATTTGACGGTTTATGTTAATAAAATAATTTAATCTTTTAAAAAACATCCATAATCCTATAAATTACTTAAAAAGGTACCCAGCAAATAGACCGGACAACAATTGCACGGCACACATATTCACTGGCGACACAGTTAGCAATTCAGCCGGCACCAATTTTTACCGATAACACAATTCACCTGACACACAATCTTCATCCGACACCATTCATCGACATACAATTCACCGACACACAATTCACAGACACACAATTCACCGACACAATCATCGGCAACAATTCACAGACACAATTCACCGACAGATAATTCACTGGCGACACACTTGTGCAAGTTCTCGAGAAATACAGCTATATCGCAAAATTGTTTAGGTTAGGATAGGTTAGGTTGGGTTAGGTTAGGTTAGGCTAGGTTAGGTTAGGTTATGTTAGGTTAGGTTAGGATATTTTTTTTTTTTTTTTTTTTTTTTTTTTTTTTTTTTTTTTTTTTTTTTTTTTTTTAGATTAGAATTGCTCATTTCGATGAATTACTGTCGATGAATTTTCCGCAGTTCATTGAAGTGATTATCTTCTTAATTAACAAAAAAATTATCTTTTCCAGTTGGCACTCTTCGTACTTGCATTCATCCTCGTCATCACACAGATTGGCACTGTCCAATCAATGCCTGAGCCAGTGCCAGACCCTGATCCTAATCCTTGGTACGGAGGCTTTGGAAGAGGATATGGAGGATACGGAGGATATGGAAGATTTGGTGGTTTTGGAGGAGGGTATGGTAGATTCGGTGGATTTGGTGGATTTGGTGGAAGATTTGGTGGCTATGGTGGATACGGAAGATTTGGTGGATTCCATGGATGAAATTATTCCGGTCTATAAGATGTCAGCAACAATTCTTTAATTTTACATTATTATTATTATAATTATTATTATTATTATTATTATTATTATTATTATTATTATTATTATTATTATTATTATTATTATTATTATTATTATTATTATTATTATTATTATTATAATTACAAAATTAATATTGTCTAAGTTTTTTATAAGATTATATTCATATAATTCTTATTTACTTCATTATAGCATTCTTATTTATATTATTATTATTATTTATTATTATTATTATTACATTATTATATTATTTCATTTTTTATTTAATTCTTTTAATGTCTAAAAGTTTCAGCTTACTTTTTTGTTTTAATTAACGAAGAAAAAATAGAAGTATTGAATCTACAAATTGTTTAAAAATGATAAAAATCATTTAACATGTTACAAATACATTAGTTACATACATTAATAATAATAATAATAATAATAATAATAATAATAATAATAATAATAATAATAATAATAATAATCAATAATAATAAAATTCCTAATAATATTGAACACGAGACATAGCAATGAATAGTAATAACACATAGAAGCCAAAATACAAATACCATTTACTCATAATTAAACCACTGAATATTTTATTTTTTTTATGAAAAGTTTACAGCAACAAAGTAACGACAAAAGATCTTAACATCCACCATTTTCCTCGAGAAAGGTTGGAATTGGACAACCTTTCAATCTCGCATACACACGCACAATCTTTTTAATACAGGAAAAATTAGATACCAGTTCTATTGATCAAATGACACTCAAATTAACACATCAATATTAAATCAAATGATATTTAATCTTAACAGTATAATACATTAAAATTTTAGTTTAATGTCTGGCTCTGCGTGTTTGATGGTAGAAGCCTCCGCAATTTTTAAGTTTCTGGGACTCACATCGCATCCGATATAATATTGTGAAGTCGTTGTAGACAATATTGCTAATAGTTGATTGACCATGTGCCGTTTTGAAATGCTCAAAGATTTTGCTGGACTGTAGCGATGTTGAAATGCCCTGTCCGACAATCTATTCTCGTCGCGCAACCAATATATGTCGACGTACAGTCTGACTCAGCGCAGTTATTGGAAAATTTTTGATGAAGAAATTTGCCCCATTAAGTAAAATTTAATTTAACTGTGATCATCCACAAAATTCAGTTGAAAATTTAATTAATTAAGGCAATACAATTATTTATAAAAAAGCTAAAAAATCTAATCAGGAGATCTTCCGATAAGATTTCTTCTTCAACTAACTTCAAATGCTATAGTCTTCAATAATGATGGGATATACGAGTATGTCATGACATGGATGCTATTTATGCGTGTTATAAATCTCTTCAAAAAGATTAAAAGGTATCATCTCACCAGATATCCTATAACAAGGTATCTTCTTACAAGATATCCTCTTACCGACACACCATCACGTTGTGTACCAATTAAACCTGCCCGGAGTCAGACTGTACGTCGACACATATTGGTTACACGACGAATCGCATGTCGGACAGGCATTTCACATCGCTCACAGTCCCAGCAAAATCTTTGAACATTTCAAACACCGGCACATGGCGTCACATCAACTATCTAGCAACTATTTCTAAACACTTTTCACAACTATTATATGTTATCATGTGAAGTCCAGAAACTTAAAATTTGCGGACGGCCTCTACATCCAAAACACCGCAGACCAGGACATTACACATAAAATTTAATGTATTATCTGTTAGATAAATATCATTTGATTTAATTATTATATATTAATTTAAGACTCATTCGCTCACATGAATTAATCCTCTGAAGATGTCTCAAGTTTAGAGACGAAACGCGTCGGGAAATGTAAATAAATATATCTTCTTCTTCTCATGTAAATTGTTTCCAAAGATATCATATTTAAAGACAACTTTAAAACTATGTACACGAAATAAACTGTTTAGAAACTTCGGAAATAAAATCAAAAACTTTTATAATAATTATAATTGTTATAATTATAACAATAATTATTATTATTATTATTATTATTATTATTATTATTATTATTATTATTATTATTATTATTATTATTATTATTATTATTATTATTATTATTATTATTATTATTGTTTTTATTATGTAGTAATTACATAATTGAGTTCAAAGTGAAGTATGTACCAACTAATAAAAATAAGAAAAGAAAATAGTGATATTTGTAAGAATTTAAATAAAAACATAAAAAAATAATTCTTTCTTTCCCTTTCTTATGAAATGAAGATCTTAATAATTACAATTATTTAAATAATAACTTAATTATTTAAATTAAATGTAATTTCAAGTTAAAATTTAAAAAGCTGTAAGATAATTAATTTTCTAGTTTTCAAGTTAGCCAATAGTTTTATGTTCTAGTATTACAAGTCTATAATTTAAAAACCAGTCATCGAGTTTTTACTTTATATGTTATATATATATATATATGATATATATATATATATATATATATTATATATATATAATATATATAATATAATATATATATATTATATATATATTTTTATAAAATTAAAATAGTTATATTTTATATAATATATATATATATATATATATATATATATACATATATATATATAATATAAAAAATTATATATATTTTATATATATAATATATATATTATATATATATATACCTGGTATCGTCGGAAGTTCATTAGATTTTCTAATATTATATATATATATTATATATATATATATATTATATAATTATTATATATATATATATAATTATATATATATCATATATATATCATATATATATAAATATATATAAAAATATATATATATTATATATCATTATACTATATATATATATTATATATATATATATAATAGTATATTACTATATATATATATATATATACTATATTTATTATATATTTAATATATTTATATATATATACTATATCATTATATTATATATATATATATATATATATATATATATATATATACTATAATATATACTATTGTGGTGACAACGTGTAAATATATATACTAACATATATATATATATATACTATATATATATATATATATACTATATATGTATATATATATATATATATATTATATACTATATATATATATAATATATATATTAACATATATAATAATATACTATATATAATATATATATATATATATATATATATATAATATACCATAATAATAATATATTATATATATATACTATATTATATCATATATATATCTATATATATGTAAAACTATTTAAATATACTATATATCTATATTATATAATATATATATATATTATATTATATATTATCTTATATATATAATAATATATATATATATATTATATTCATAGAGAGAGAGAGCAGAGACGAGGAGCAGGGAGGCTGGAGGAGACGGAAGGAGGACGCCCAGGCGAGGAGGGGGCTCGCGCGAGGGCGACGCAGAGAGAGCACGAGCAGGGCACGGACGGAGGGGAACCAGAAGCAGCGCGCGAATGAATGCAGAAGGGAGGAGGGAGAAGGCACGACGGCGAGAGACGGAGAGAGAGAGAGCGAGGCAGCCGATCCACGAGAGAAGAGAGACGACGGGCGGCGCGGGAAGGGAGACGGGCGATGGACGGACCACGGAGAGCGGACGGGGAGGAGAGGATGACCATATAGAGAGGGAGGAGGCGGGAAGCGGGAGACGGAGGGAGAGAAAGAGACGACGAGAGAGCAGAGGGACGTTCCTCGAGAGGAGAGACGAGAGAAGAGGACGAAGAGAGAGACCGTGACTCCGATTTTAAATTAATTATCAAAGAAAATATTATAGTAAATAATAGTAATAATTGTAATAAAATTTAAAAAATGATAAAATTAAATGTGAACTCATACAGGTCATCCTATAGTAATGGATCATAAATTTGTCTTGCTTAGTAAAAGAGTATGTTGAATCTCAATGAGGTTACAAATTCATACTACTAGCTATAATAACATTACTAGCAATGATGACAACAGTATTTACCCTCCTATTCGTAATAATAATATAAAAAAATAATAATAATAATAATAAATAAGTAATAATAATATAATAATAATAATAATATAATAATAATATACATAAAATAATAATAATAATATAATAATAATAATAATAATAATAATAATAATAATAATAATAATAACTAATAATTAATATACGTTTCAAAGTAGTTTCCGATTAGTAGTAATTATACATTATAATAAAATAATAATAATAATAATAATAATAATAATAATAATAATAATAATAATAATAATAATAATAATAATAATAATAATAATAATAATAATAATAATAATAATAATAATAATAATAATAATAATAATAAATAATAATAATAATAATAATAATAATAATAATAATAATAATAATAATAATAATAATAATAATAATAATAATAATAGGACATAATAATAATAATAATAAGAATAAAATAATAATAAATAATAAATAATAAATAATAAATAATAAATAATAATAATAATAATAATAATAATAATAATAATAATAATAATAATAATAATAATAATAATAATAATAATAATAATAATAATAATAATAATAATCAATAATTAATCAAAACAATTTATTCAGCAAATGAACAATATACATTATTAATTTTAACATGTTAGAATACAATATTAATATAATACATTTTCTGAAATAATAATAATAATTGTAATGGAATTTATTTGGATGTTATGAAAGGTTGCTATTTATCTTGTCTGTAAATAAGGTATGTGGGATTGTAATATTTCATTATTGTGGCTATGTAATCTTTTAATTTCTTTGTTTTGCACTGCATGTTCAGTCTTTTGTCTACAAATGTTGTTTTTCCTATGTTTGAGCTATAAACACATAAAATAGTCTTCTCCATTTGAAATTTTTGTCTTGTGTTTCTGAGAATTTAGTCCATTTAAAAGGGAAGCAGAGTTGGAATATGATATTTTTCATGTTTCTGTAAGAAGAAAGGAAAAGAGGAGTAAGATGCTTTTTTTTTTTTTTTTTTTTTTTATTTTTTTTATTTTTTTTTTTTTTTTTTTTTTTTTTTTTTTTTTTTTTTTGGATAATATTGTCCTAAGATAATATAATTTCTTAAAGTTTGCCCAAATGATGCTAATTAGTGTTGTGTTTTTCATATTGATATGAAATGTTTCCCCACGTTGAGGAAATTTGTTGATGGGAGCCTAGAAGGATGGACGTGTTTTGGGTGGGCTGCAGGGGTGCGAGAATCAGAGGGATGGGGTGGGGTTGGAGCAAGAATGTTTGGGGTAGAGAAACGACGGTAAGCTGGTACCTCGAGGAATGGGTTATTATGGTGGTAGGGGCCATGTTTTGCTTCCTCGTGCGACTGTTACTGAACGGGAGGGTCCAATTTTTGTTCCAAGCCAGCGCACCCCATTTTAACCCCCACCTAAAATGAAACATTACATTTTCCTTTAATTTTGAAAACAATATTGATGGGGAAACAAAGCGAAAGGTAGCTTTTTACGACCTCTAAAACGTTGTTTTCAGGTTGCTTTTTCTATGTCTGAGTCATCTTTTTCAGAATTTTCAATTTTTGAAAAACCCTATGTTTTATACATTTTGGAGATATATTGGAAGATATAATATTTACTAATACAATTCCGGACCCAGCAACCCCCAAAGGGGGAAAGGATAAGGGAACTGTACATCATACTATATATATATTATATATTATATATATATATATATATATATAATTTTATATATACAATTATAAAAGATATTTAATTATATATATTATATATATATATAATATATTCATTTATTTATTTTCCTCGACGATTTCGTATTTGGGGGCCAGCACCCCCTCCAAGGGTGCACGAACACGTAACCTCGTCGTACGTCATCACCAGATGGGGTGCCAAGTTTGAGAAAGATACCATGTCGCAAACCCCAACCGTTACTAGGAACGTTGCTGGGTGCTGGGCGTTGTGGTGCGGTGGGTTGCGGAGTGATGGCGCATCCGGTGCGGCAAAGAAAACAATAATCAAAGATTATGAATCATTAATTAAACATTTGCAATTTTTTTTATTTATTTTATTTATTTATTATTTATTTTTTTATTTTTTTATTTTCTTCCATTCATTCAAAGGTAATTAATCATTCTATTCAACCTTTCAGATTCAATAGAATGATTAATGACTTTTTGACAGGTCAAAAACTCTCTATTTGGCTTTACCCGCGGTATTCCTCTGTTACTACAAATACTTATATATATATCATACTATATATATATAATATAATAATAATATATTATATATATATATATATATATTATATATATATATATATATACATATATAATATATATATATATATATATATATATTATAGTATATATATATATTAGAGAGAGAGAGAGAGAGAAGAGAGGGAGAGAGAGAGAAGAGGATGAGAGACGAGAGAGAGAGAGAGAGAGAGAGAGAGAGAGAGAGAGAGAGAGAGAGAGAGAGAGGAAAGAGAGAGAGGTAAATAAAACGTTTGATTTCCCTGTAGAAAAGAAGTTTTTTGATTTTTTTTTTAAATCCTTTTGTTTGTTTTTTCCGTAGATTTAGAATGGCTATGCCAGATTTGTCTTTTAGTGTATGATTCATCGTAATCTGGATGTAAAAAGTCTAATTCTTTAAATGATTTTTAAAAGAAAAATGGAAATGAGGAAAAACCTTTTTCTACCTAACCTAAAAGTTTGTTCCAGATTTGAAAATGATTTGGCGAGGGCTTTATAATGGTGTTTCTTGCATCAAATTCCGACCAGAAATAAAGTTAAAAAAAAAACACGAAAAACTGTGTTATTTGCTTCCTTTTATTTAAATGCGTTAAAAAAAAGTAAAAAAAAAACGATCGAATCTCTCCATATATATAAACTTACGCAAATTGGATTCCTGTTTAAAGACTTTGTCTATGTTTTATAGTCTCCAAGTTGATATCTATCTGATGTCATCATTATTTGAACTTCAATAAAATATGTCACATCATCCATAAATAAGTAAGATTTCAATTTGTCTTATATATAAGATAAATTGATGCTTTGTAAATTGTAAGATTTCATATTTTTTATTGTTCGGTATTTCAGAAATATTAAACTTGAAGTTGCAAATAAAATTATACATTTTCCGGAAACTTTGTGCTTCGTTCAATACATAGGTATTTTTTAATGAAGGTAATGAAGATCAGCTTAGATTTTACAAAAGATG
>JABUQX010022771.1:35000-52500 GCA_015478945.1 Trachelipus rathkii
TTCTATTTCCTCCCTTACTTCATTGCACGAATGATATTTGGATTCGTTTGGTTTCCACTCTTGAATCTGATCCTGAACTTATGTACATAATCATAATACATGGGATTTTAAGTATAATTCCCATGTATTTACCTAATTAAAATATATTATATAATCCAATTCATATAACTTTTATTATAGTTGTGTTGGGAGTGGATTGTGTTATCTTTATATGTTCACAAACCTCCCACATGTATATATTTTGAACGAATTAAGTAAACATAAACTTTTTCTAGTGTGTCTATATCCTTAGATTTTGATTCTATATTGAACTGTTATTATATTTTTATTCTTTACTAGCTAAAAATATCTGATTAGACTCCACCGAAAAATACATGATTAGACTCCATTGATAGATAGATCCGGAAACACTTTAGTTAAGTAAACCCTTCATTTGGGGTTAAGACCTGTAGATAATATCACAATTGCGAATTTAAATTAAAGAAACTCACAATCCTCCTTGAATAGTCACACAAGTAAGCAGGCCAACGGAGTCCCGAGACAATCTCCCTCCGTTACGGAAATAGCCTAACCTGCTCCGTAAAACCTCTGATGGTGTAAGTTGGTTGCCTGTGCTTACTAGACATTCAAACCACATCTATTGAACATCACCTTAATACTATCTACTTCTTATTATATCTTTTGACCTCAGAATTATTCAATCTTCATCGACATTCGACTCTACGAGAATAAGTGGAGAGAGGCACCTTCCAGTCGGGTACGAGTGTTCGGTCCCAGCGTGCTTCTCTCCGCAACATAAATAAATTAAGTGGCGCCCGAACAGGGACTCTGTTGAGTTCCTGCGCTTGCGTGCACTAGGATTGTGACTCTAGCTCACATCATCACATTTATTTTGAAAATTCATCGATTCTCTTCAGCTCTCTTCAAAGAAATCTTCTTCTTTTGTACTTACATTGGACAGATTCAAGAGTTAGTTAGGGATAACCCTCCAAAACTTAAATTTTCTTTATTTTTACTTTAACAAAAATTTAACATGTCTGAAAAAAATCAAAACACAGGCTTGGAAACAAGCACAGCTTCTGATAGTCAAGAGGATTTGGACTTTGATCCATCTCTTGCAGCTGTTGCTCTAGATCCACGTGTAGAACAGCGTCTGCGTGATGATCAAAATAAACATCAAGTAGAAATGAATGTAGGAGTGAATGAAGAAAATAAAAATGGGGTAGAAGTCACCAACTCTGACACACCCTTGGGTTCCCACTCTGACGTAAAAATGGTTTCCAACTCTGACAAACCTTTTAATCAGTCCGAAATGGATGCCTTGCTTGTTAAACTTAGAAAGCAATGGACCCAAGAAAATAATGTGGAAATCAGTCAGGTTGAACACAGAACGATCCCCGCTCGAGGTCAAGTAATACCCTCTGACCTTGATGCACCTAAATTGCAAATACCTAAAAATACCACTTCTTTCTATGATCGTGAGTATAACCCTTCCTTAGTCTCCCAATTTCAACCACGATCTAAACCTTTTCCTCATAATCCATCTAGTTATGTGGAAACTCCCAAAAATCATTTTCTTCCTAATCCTAATCTTATTCCTAATCCTAACCTTATTCCTAATCCTAACCTTCTTCCTAACCATAAACTTCTTCCTAATCCTAAACTTCAGCCTAATCCCAGTCTTCTTCATAATTCTATACCACCAGTAAATTACTTCAACCAACCTAAGTCTCTCTTTAGAAATCCAGACATGGGTAGAGACACTAGAGAATCTTTGTCCCCAATAAATAGAGGAGAATCTGACTTCTCCGAGAAATATAATAGGTTGCTACAACCCCACCGAGAACAACTTCCCGTAAATCATTATCCGGAACACCAGATGTCTATTGACCCTCAGTCGTATTCTGGTTGTTTTCCACAAGGATTACCACAACGACAATTTGAACGTCGTATTCCCGATCCAAATGAACCTTCTATGTATTCAGGGCCACAAATGAAACAGAGACTTGACATGTTGGAGGAGGCCATTGTACTCCTTACACAGTTGCTCAAGAACTCTCAAAAACTTAAGGTTGTGGACCCTGGAAAATTTAAATATGAATCAGAACAAGATCTCTTAGTCTACTTGGCTGATTTTGAGGCGTACTGTAGCCTTCATTATCCCAATGCCCATCACCAATGGTTGAGACTGCTAGGACGACAGCTAGAAGGCAAATTTCTTCACATATACCGAGAAATAATAAAAGATAACCGTGAATACTTCTCTGTACGGGATAATCTAGTATGTTGGTATAGAGATGAGGAACGTAAGAAGAAAGAATATAGGATACAGAAGTATCATGCTGCTCACCGATACCCCAACGAGAGCATTAAAATGTTTGCCCTTCGGTTGGAACGCCTGGCTAGTCAAGCATATCCTGGATACGATATGAGAGATCATGATTCCCTTAGAATAGCTTTCCTTTGTAGTTTGCCTCCATATATTGAAACATTCGTCCGTCAATATATTAAAATGATGGAGTTGGACGGTTATAGTAGAGTTTCCTGGGAAAATATAGTGAACTTTGCGGATTCCTTAGATAGCGAGAATATCGTTTTCCCGAAATCCATTTCCCAAACTAATCCATGTGAGATCGACAATTCAACTTATGCCCAAAAGACCGCGATGAAAGTGAACCTAGACGAATCTTTGGAATCCGTTATCCGGATAAATGCTGCACTCCCCGGATGGACTGAGGTTCTGCATCACAACGTTGAACAACGAAAACCTAAATCCAAAAATAATCATCGGCAGGCCCCTAAGAAGAAAAGTAGTCCTCAAGAACGAAATAATGGTAGTCGATACTATCGTGACTCCACCAATAGTTACAAGAACCATGATAGTACAGTTCGTCCTGACCATAATTCGAATTCTCGTCCTAAGCCTGATGACCGGAAAAAGGTTTTGTGTAATTACTGTGAAAAAACAGGTCACTCCATGGAGGAGTGTTACAAATATCTGGGAGTATGCAGTTACTGCAAAAAGAAAGGTCACATTAGGGCCAATTGTCGATCTAGGAAGTCTCCTTCCCCTTCCCCGATTATTAGAAAAGTAGTCTGTCCCTTCTGTGGTGGTCCTCACGCTGGAATGAGGTGTTCAATTAGTGCTCCTCCCCAGTCACATAATCATGACCACGAGCCTTCTTCCCTTAGAACTGTTCCCTTTGAAAAAGTATATTCCCGGTCTTATTCCGCAAATCAACCGACCAATCACAGGCCGCCCTCGTCGTCCATGCAAGTGGAACCATCCCTACCTGTAAGTAAAAATTTAAACCTTGCGCTAAGGATGAGGTGCGGTATGATCCTCCTTTAAACTCCTGGTCTCCCCGGACTTGAGTCCTCTGGAGGAGAACCACCCTTTAATCGACTCAGTTAATGATGATGGAGACATAGAAAATTTTAAAACTTCTAAAATTATTCCCGAGAAATCTTCAGAACGACCTCCCTTAGAAATAAATAAACCCTTAGAAAATCCCTTACGGACGATGGTAGTCCACTGTACTCCTTTCAAGGAGGACCCTCTGATTGTCTCAGTCGCTTTGGTTCCCAACAGCTCTGGCTTCTACGGTTGTATGATAGACAGTGGAGCTGGAATCAGTTTAATCAGCACTGAAATCACCGAGTCGTACATGAAGAACTTGCCCTTACGACCCTCTGTAGATATAAAAGTTAATGCCATCAGTGGTCTGGTCAGAGAACATTCAGTACCTATTGACTTTTATATTGAATGTAATCTGTACTTTCCTGACAGTGATTATGTGTCCAAGCCCGTCATATTGTTAGTTGTTCCCTATGAATTTATGCCAGCTCCTCTAGTTTTAGGGGCTGTCGCTTTAAAAGAAAATGACCTTCTCCCAGACTTAACTACGCGGGAATTAGTACATAGATCTGATGATTGTATAGAATCCATCGCTAAGGATGAGAGTCTAAACATCCCCTTTTATAAATGTGTCACGGTTAAGTCCATTAATGTTCCCCCGTTTTCTTGTCAGATGGTGGATGTAAGTTGTCCCTCATCTGAGCTCTCTTCCTTGGTAGGTTTTCAAGCCGATCCAATAGGACCTGTTATTCCAATCCCGGGTGTATTGGATTTGAGAGAATCTTGTAGGATCGCTCTTTTAAATACTTCCGATACACCTCATTATTATAGGAAGGGGACTGTGGTAGGTAGCTTGTGTTCTTGAAGGAAGAAGATAATCTTCAAATTAATACTAGGTCAGTAGATGCGAATTCAGAAATCAACGTAAACGCAGACGTATGGTCCCCCACTAAGTTGGAGGAGGAGTTTTGCTTTGCGGATATTCCAATCTCTGACCTCGAAAAGAAAAAATTAATCGACGTGTTATTAAGACATAAATCGGCTCTCAGTTTCGGTGACCACGACGTGGGAGTGGCTACTAATATCACCCACTCTATCGAGGTAGAAACTGGTCGACCTGTGAGATTACCAGTACGTCGTTTCCAGGGTCCCTTGGCTCAAGAAATAGAAAAACAATGTCATGAACTGTTGGAGCAGGATATTATTAGACCCAGTAAATCCCCTTATTCAGCTCCTGTGGTTCCTGTCCGAAAACCTGACGGTAAGTTGCGTTTATGTATAGACTACCGGAAATTAAATAGTGTTACTAAGACAGATTCCTTCCCCTTACCTAACCTAATAGATATGATTTATAATATGTATGGTAATAAATATTTTACAACCATTGATCTGGTCCGCGGTTATTATCAGGTGTCCATGGAACCCGAAAGTGTTGAAAAAACTGCTTTTTCCACTCCATTTGCCCAGTATGAGTATTTAAGAATGCCCTTTGGTGTAAAAAATGGTCCAGCAACATTTCAACGTGGAATGATGTTGGCGTTAGAGGAAATTCCATGGTCCAAGGTTATGATATACTTAGATGATATTATTATCCTCAGTCAAAACATAGAGGATCATCTAGCTACCTTGGATCGTGTCCTTGCTGCACTAGAGAGAAATGGGTATAAACTTAAACCCAGTAAAACCAGGCTTTGCCGTACTGAGGTGGAGTTCTTGGGTCACCAAATATCACAGACTGGTATACTTCCCCTTCAGAAAAATATCAAAGGGGCGTTAGAATTTCCCGTCCCGACTTCGGTAAAACAATTACGCCAGTTTCTGGGAATGGTAAATTTTTATAGGCGACATATTCCCAACTGTTCTCAGATCAGTAAGCCTTTATCATGTCAGACTGGTGGTAGATCCATTACCTGGACGCCGGAGTGTCAGCAGGCCTTCGACCAACTTAAAGAGGCCTTGGTTAACCCCACATTGTTAGGTTTCCCCGATTATAGTCCGGAGGTTTCTCCTATGGAGCTCCATGTTGATGCTTCAGACCTCGGGGCTGGTGCTTGCCTTTCCCAAATCCAAGACGGCGAACGCAAACCAATTGCTTTTATTTCTATGACCTTCAATGGGGCTCAGAGAAATTATGGAGTAATTGACAAAGAACTAACTGCTTTGCGTTGGGCTGTCAAATCCCTTAGACCTTTCCTACGTGGTATAAAGTTCATAATATATACCGACCATATGCCACTCATCTATTTACAAAATATGAGTTTGGTTGATGGAAGGTTAGCTAGGACTATGGAAGAGCTCTATGAATATGACTTTGACATCCGTCATATATCGGGCCCTAAAAATATAGTTGCCGATGCTCTTTCCCGATCTCCCGTAAATGATAATATGGAAGAACCCGCCGAAAATACTTCTTTAGATTTCATTCCTCCTGGGTTCTTTCCGATAGAAATCAGCGGAGGAGGGGACTCGTTATATAAATGTTTTTCTCTTTACTTATATGGATCGGTCGAGAGACATTTAGAGGTAAGAGATGTTCTTATCGCAGAATTACAAAAACATCCAGTAAAGTATAAGCTTCAGGGTCAGTTGGTTCAAAAAAGACTCCGATTATTAAAATTGCCGGGTCAATTGCCAATACCAGAAGTTATAACTGCTTTTACAGATGTTTTTAAAGTTAACGTTCATATATATTATACCCATAATAAACCCTTAATATATGGAAATAACGCTGCTGGTGAACCCTGTTATTTAAAATGTTTGGCAGGAATTCACTATAACTATCTGCTAGTCACTTCTAGTGATGAATAAACTTTATAAATTTAATAAAAGTTCTGTGTTCAACTACTGATTGAAAAAAGCTAATATAATGAGCAAAATGACTTATCTCAAACTAAGAACCAGATAAGTTTTCTCTCTATCTTTCTTAATCTCTTCATATACTTCCTTCTTAACTATTTATTTAAAACTATAAACATTTTCCTATATGGAAGTGGTCTTGGATGAATGCTTACTAGTATGTCTGATCGTCAAAATTTTCAAATTATGAGACGAATATCCCTCCTAGAGAAAATGTTCTTGCCTAAGTGATCTATTGTGTGTATGTATTCTCCGTGTATGAGTACAGACTAATTTAAAAAAATTTACAAACTAGATAAGAAAGTCTTGTGTGATTGCATTACCCAAAATACAATCAAAAAGCGTTTATACAGTGTATATTGTACTGTATAAATAGAAATTTTTATACAAAAATATAATTATGGTATATATATTCATGGAAAACCACCTGCCTCTGATAATTAATGTATTTATATCTAAAAGTAAAATAAAAGGAATAAGGAAAAAGACTTCCTCATATTGTTTTTATTTTACAAAAATATAATAGGCCATGATTTTAATTAAAGTTTCATAGGTAGCAGAGGTACAGGAGTTTTCGATGAATTAAGTATTATTGATGATCCTTTCTTCTTTACTATGTGGAAAGGAGATCATCGTAATACGCTGCTATAAAAAGTTATTTTGACAACCCCTGAAATATATATTTTGTCCAACTCTTCTAAAGAAAAATTTAAAATTCTATATTGGAATTTAGTACTTGTTTCCCTTTCTTTTTGTTTTAAATAGTTAGTCAGTTTCTCAGAGTTATAGTGGGACCGTTTTAAACATTGTGGGTCCACTCTGAGAAAAGTGAGAGAGAGGAAATGAGTTAGTTTACTCTGATTCATTTCGTCTCCTGACTGATTGTTGAAATTATTACCTTAGAATAGAATATATTTGTGCATTTTTTATTTTTTATCATAAAATCCTATCATGACTCGATTACTGCCGAATATATTGTACTTTTCAGAGTGGATAGCCGAAGTAAAAATCTCTGTCGGTTCCCAGAGTACCCGGACTAGTCAACTCCTCAGGATGCCTGTGGTTACGTCAGAAGTGTCTATTGAAGTTCTCTTGCCTACCAATGGTCTCGGCCCTAATGACACCAACTGTAAGACCATAGTCATATGGTCCCTGGCAAGATGGTAAAAAAATGCAGGATCGGGGCAAAACACTGTGAATATATATGAACCTTTGAGATCTGTCTGTGGAATGTATTCCCGGGATCATGACCAATACTTCTGAGTCTAAAATACAGCTATAAATATGTTCGCCATCCACAAGATTTATACACCTATAATGCTCAATATATCTCCCCTTGATGATCCTGTATCCTTACCTCAACAAGTACCCATGGCCGGAGAAGAACATCGTCCGAGGGAAACGACATATTGAATCCATCATAAAAAGAATTCATAAAGGCGGAGTACGTAGAGTCACCCCTAATATCAGATATTGAGAAAAAAGAAGACCCTTAATGACCATTCTTTCGTATACACTAAAAGGGTGGATCCAAATTATATGATTCCTCTCAATTTTATTTCATACTGGTCATGATGAATCTCCCGCAGAAACTATTCCCGAAGTTCACCCTTATGTACAACCAGTCCCGTTATAAAATTTTTTCCCATCAATTTATTTCCAATGTAAAAATTATTTTCCTTTAATGAATGTACAGGAACATAGTGGTCCTTACATCCCTTCTCCTCAGTCAAATTATCCACTGAGTGAGCCCAAGTCTGTGCCTTCGTGTCCTCCACATCCTTCTTGCAATTGTCATTTCAATGTATCCCTTGACTATGAGTCTGCTCTGGATCCCAGCGTTAAGGTTGTACTGCGTACAGGCTTACGCTGGGTGATGGAGCAAAAGGCTTCTGTACTATTGATGCAGGAGTTCCCCGAAGAGAAAGAATCTGCTGTTCGTCCTTCGTCCCTGCCTAAGGCACAGAAATTATAAATAATTTGTAAATATATAATAACTTTTGAAAAATTTATATTGTAGTTTATATGTAAGAGTCCTGATTGTCCTTCTCTACGCTATTCTATGCTCTTGGCCGCCTCTTCACTCCCGTCTTTCTCTGAACGACGTGGAAAATTGAGGTGGGGGTTTAGATTTAGCGGGGGAGGTATAAGGGATGATGTTAATTCGTGCATAGTTTGTTGCCATTTGACGACTGAATGTAACCCGCTAGTAAACGGTTTTGTAACTTTAGGAATTCTCATGACCGTTGTGACAATACGCTCCAGCCTGACGATAATTGTATTATATTAATATTATTGAGTAGTTTCATTATCAAAACTTTAGGGAATTCATAGAGGTAAATAATTTTCTCTCTTTTTTAGTTTGGTATATTATGATTGTGAATGTTATGTGATAATATATAAACTAAACCTTGGTCAAACTTGCTCTGAGAGCCAAACTGATTCAGCTGTGAAACTGTTAACGAAACAATTTCATTATTGACTCTAGTACTTTGAGAGACCTGGAGTTAAGATGTCCAGATTTTACAGGTTAGTGGATAGAGATTTATATAAAGATTCATTTCCATTCATTATTGTAAAATTTATTAATGTCATGTGCTGGAAAAGCAGTAGTAACACAAATGTTATTATTGCAGTTTAATATCAGAAAGAACCAGTAACTATTGAATTAATTGAACAAGCCCCTCTTGGAAACTGAAAGGGTGAGTTCAATAAAGTTACAGTACATAAATATTATACTGTCAATGTACTGTTATAAATGAAGATAAAGTGTGATCTGTAGTAATCCCCTTTATTATTTATTTTGACAGGGTTCCAATTTCTGGTCTGATTCCAGTTTTCAATTCATGGTTCCAATCTTTGATTCCAATCTTTGATTCCAATCTTTGATTCCAATCTTTGATTCCAATCTTTGATTTCAATCTTTGTAGTTCTGGTCTCAATTTCAGTTCCTGGTTACAATCTTTGATTTCATTCCTGTTTGAATTCAGCTCTTTTTGTTTATCCCAAAATCTTCAGTTAAGCAGTATATTTGACATAATCGAGTCAGAATTTCTATTTCCTCCCTTACTTCATTGCACGAATGATATTTGGATTCGTTTGGTTTCCACTCTTGAATCTGATCCTGAACTTATGTACATAATCATAATACATGGGATTTTAAGTATAATTCCCATGTATTTACCTAATTAAAATATATTATATAATCCAATTCATATAACTTTTATTATAGTTGTGTTGGGAGTGGATTGTGTTATCTTTATATGTTCACAAGCCTCCCACATGTATATATTTTGAACGAATTAAGTAAACATAAACTTTTTCTAGTGTGTCATTATCCTTAGATTTTGATTCTATATTGAACTATTATTATAATTTTATTCTTTACTAGTTAAAAATATCTGATTAGACTCCACCGAAAAATACATGATTAGACTCCATTGATAGATAGATCCGGAAACACTTTAGTTAAGTAAACCCTTCATTTGGGTTAAGACCTGTAGATAATATCACAATTGCGAATTTAAATTAAAGAAACTCACAATCCTCCTTGAATAGTCACACAAGTAAGCAGGCCAACGGAGTCCCGAGACAATCTCCCTCCGTTACGGAAATAGCCTAACCTGCTCCGTAAAACCTCTGATGGTTAAGTTGGTTGCCTGTGCTTACTAGACATTCAAACCACATCTATTGAACATCACCTTAATACTATCTACTTCTTATTATATCTTTTGACCTCAGAATTATTCAATCTTCATCGACATTCGACTCTACGAGAATAAGTGGAGAGAGGCACCTTCCAGTCGGGTACGAGTGTTCGGTCCCAGCGTGCTTCTCTCCGAAAATATATAATATAATATATATATATATATATATCATATATAAATATATAATATATAATATATTATATATATATTTATTATATAATATATATATATTATATTTATATATATATATATAATATAATATATGCGGATGATTATGGTTTTTGGTGTGGGACTTGAAGAGAGTTTCTTGAGAGGGAATGGTAGAGAAGATTTGGCAGGGTGGTGTAAAGGAGGGTTTTGAAGTAAACGTAAGATAAGAGTAAGTTATAGATTATGTTCGGTGAGGATCAGTCCTCAGTGTGAAGTTGATGTTATATGGGTGAGCAGATTTGGATACAATTGTTGAGTTTTAATATTTAGGGTATATGTTGAATGAGAAAAGGGAACGAATGATGCAGAGTGTAGTAGGAAATTGTGAATGGCAGGAAGGTGGCTGGTGCAATTAAATCGTTGGTGAATGTAAAGGGACTAAGTCTTGAGTGGCCTAGGGTCTTACGTGAGGGTATGTTATTACCTGTGTTATTGTATAGTAGTCGAAGACTATGGTCTGGAATAAGAAGTATAGATTTAAGATCACAATGTGTTCAGATGGACAAAATCTTAGGCGTGACTAGGTGTAGAAGAATTATAAAATGAAGGAATGAACTATTAGACGAGTTGTGTGGGTGATGGATGAAAGGGTAAACGAGGGAATAAATGAAAGTATGTTGATGGTTTGGTATCGTGGAAAGGATGAATGATAGTGGTTGGTTAAGCAAGGATGTATAGTGGCGAGTGTGTTGGGAACTGACCGGCTGGGAGTACGAGAAAAAGTGGATTGAGTCGTTGAACGAATGTCTGAAGGAGAGAAATGTGAGTTTGGCGGAGGCGAGAATAAAGGTGCATAATAGGAGAGAATGGTGGGGTTTTGTGAGGGGGTATGGTTGATTGCCCACCTGGGCCAAGGGATGAAACTATACATTGAAGTTTACAGATAGTGACGGTCCGTACGGTCCGTGAATCTCTTAGGGTGATTTTGTGATTGCGAAGAGTTTTACTAATTAATGTCAGATGGGCGGTAAGGCTGGGCTTTCTATTTTCGACATTTTGTCATATTCTTCTACTGCTTTCTTTTCCGATGCATGTACCCACCTTACTCCCAGTCTTGGGGAGAAAAGGTAAATGAAAGATGAAGAAGATATAATAATATATAATATTATATATATATATATTATATATTATATATATATATATATATATATATATATATATATATATATATATACTATAACTGTTATATTATATATATATATATATATATATAATATATATATTATATATATATATATATATATTTATATATAATATATATATATAATTATTATATATATTATATATATATATATATTATATATATTTATCATATATTATATATTATATATAATTTATATATATATTATATATATATATAATATATATATTATATATATATATATATATATATATATAATATAATATTATAACTTAATATATATAATATATATATTAGTATATATATATATATATAATATATATATATATATTTATATATATATATATATTATTATATTATTATTAATATATTATATTATATTTATATGTCTGTAGGTATAAGGTCTATGTTTAAGGGTATTATGGTAATACTGTATAAGGTAGAGGGTATATTGCTGTTTTCGAAAATTAATATACTATTTTTATGATTCTGTAATTTTAACTTTTCATATTAATTTTGAATTTCTTTATATTTAAAAATAATTTAAATATTTTTTTAAAATAATTTTTAATTTCTGAAGTGAAATTAATCTTCTAAATGATTATTTTTAAGTAGTAATAATATAATAAAAAAATAATATAACCCCTTTCAAATCATTACTAATAATAATATAATAATATATAATATAATAATATATAAAATAATAATACATATAATAATAATAATAATCATATAATTATAATAAATAATAATGAAGAATGTATCATGATAATAATGAATTCTTCTTTTTTTTTTACAGTTAACACCACCCGTCATGGGCAGAGAGAACTTTATACAAGGGGGTGCCTACTTTTTAAGATCTTATAAGACGGGTCAAGGAAGAGCATGCTCACACTCACAAGCCCGACCAGTGAAGAACCTGGTCTCTCTCGTTTTGAGAGTGCTCTACAGCTGCCTACGGAGCTATGTGGTGTCAACCATTTCTTTCTGACTAAGGGAAGAAAATCTTCACTAGTGAGCCTACATGGCGCGAATAGTATCATCTTCAATATGATCTTTATGTCGCTTTATCCACCTTGCATGGCAAGAATTAACACGATGATTTTTATATTAAATTGTTACGAGCATATTTACTAAATAGAGTTAAAAAGAAATGAGGAAAATTATTTTGATCGCTCGTTCTCTGTATCTTTCAGATACATTATCTTTTTGTATTTTTAAACATAAATTGAAGAGAAATCATGAGGGCAAAATTTTAAGCTCCCACTAAAAATTATATATCGAAGAAAAATGATAAAGAAATTTTTGTTTTATCTTTAAGTTTGAAGGCACATTTATTAATTTTGTTAAAATTTTTTAATATTCAATAATAATCTGGCCAGGACCACTGTCAAAAACATTTCAATTTTCTGACTGAGACTATGCAAGCTTAGCTGAAGGCTCTGCATTTTCAAATCTTTACAGCTTCTTCTATGGGTATTCCGTTATAAAACTATCACAACTAACAAAATAAAGATCCAAGAAGGTAAAATATCTACTTCTATACAAAGATAAATAACATACTATAATTTATTAGTACATAAAATTTAAGTCTAAAAGTAGTAATAGAACATCACTTAATATATTAATCAATATAATAATTAATAATATTTATATTAATAATAATATAATGATATAATAATAATAAACGTAATAGATAATAATAATATAATAATAATATAATATGAATGATAACAACATCCTTAATTTTTTTCATATTAATATTGAGTTTACATATAAACTTTCTTAGAACTATTAATATAATAATATTAATAATTAATATAATAATAATAACCAATAAAAATACAAATAATAATAAAATAATAAATATAATAATAATAATAATTATATATAAATAATAATAATAGTGGATAATAAGTAAAGAATATATATGATTATAATAATAAATCATAATAATAAAATAAGTAATAAAATAATAGTAATAATTAATAAATATTAACTTCCACCCATAAAATGTAATCCAAAAATGCAAGAATAATTAATAACAAAAACCAAATATAATAAATATAAAAAGATAATTTTTAAAAATTTAGTAATCTAATATACATAATATTAATAAAAAATCAATAATAATATAATAATAAATAATTAATAATATAATACTTATAATAATAATGATAATATAAATAATGAATAATAATAATAAATTAAATAATATAATATAATATATAATTTAATAATAATAATAATTAATGAATAATAATAATACAAATAGAATAATAATATAATAATAATAATCATATATTTAATAAAAACAAACATTAGACTCTCAGGAAGAGAAAAATAATTTAAAAGTCATCACCGTTTTATACAAAATTTTAAATTACAAGCACAGAAGATCACTAAATAATTATGAATAATTGCGACTGATTGAATCATTAAAATATTTAGGTTCAGAATGTTATATCATAAGCGAGGTCGAGCAGAACATAAAATAGCCATAAGTTTGTTCTATATTTGTTATGAACGAGCTTTGGTTTTAAAAGTTTGTTTTAATAAAGAAACGTGTTTATGTAATATTATTACTTGCATTTAAAAAATGAAAGCTTGTAAGTAGAATAACTTCAAAATTTTTTTATATAAATTTTAAAAAAAATCATACTGGTCTTAAACCTGATTTAACAATAGTTACTTCTTTGAAACTCAGTATCTTTTCGAATTTTCTGGAACTGATCCAAAAAAAATTGAATTTGTTTTCAAATTTCAAAGGCAAAAAAACTTTGTTTAGTTTTTATCATTTTAATTTAAGATTATTTTCATTTTAATCTAGATGTATAGCTATATTAAAAATTTTTTAAAAATAAATTAAATATTGATTTTCTGAAACCTGATCGAAGGTTCATGAAAAAAGTCATTAATGAAGAGACTCTTTTTCTCAATCTTTCTTATATATTATATATATATATATATTATATTATTATTATATATATATATATAATATATATTTTTATATATATATAATATATATATATACTATAATATCTATCTTATTAAATGTATATAGTTACTAATAAAAATAACAAAAGTAAATAGCAAAATAAGAACAATGAAAATAATATAATAATAATAATAATAAATAATAATAATAATAATATATCATAAAATATATATAATAATAATAAATAATAATAAAATATAAGATAATGATAATCAATAATAATATAATATAATAATAATAATATAATTATAATAATTGATAATAATGATAAATAATAATATATAATAATAATAATAATAATAATAATAATAAATAATAATAATATATATAATAATTAATAATAATAATATATATAATATAATAATAAAATAATAATCATAATTAAATAATTAATAATAATAATAATAATAATAAATAATAATAATAATATAATAATAAATATATAATAATATAATAATAATATATAATAATACATAATAATATATATAATATAATAATATATAAGTAATAATAATAATTAATATAATAATAATAAATAATAATAATAATAAATATTATAATAATAATAATATATAAATATATAAATAATATATAATAATAATTAATAATAATAATAATTAATATAAAAAAAATAATAATAATAATATATATAATAAAATAATAATAATAACTAAAAATAATAATAATAGTAATAATAATAATAATAATAATAATAATAATAATAAATGAATAATACATAATAATAATATATAATAATAATAATAATAATAATATAATAATAATAATAATTAATAATAATAATAATATAATAATAAATAAATAATAATAATAATATTAATAATATATATAAAATAATAATAATATAATAATAATATATAATATCAATCTATAAATAATAATATAATATAAATATTAATACTAATAATAATAATATTAATAATAATCATAATTAATAATAGTAATAATAATAATAATAATAATAATAATAATAATAATAATAATAATAATAATAATAATAATAATAATAATAATAATAATAATAATAATAATATTATAATAGTAATGATAAAATAATAATAATAAATATATAATAATAATAATAATATATAATAATAATAATATAATAATAATAATAATAATAATAAAATTAATATAAATATAATATATATAATATCATAATAATAAATTATAATAAATATATAATATAATTAATAATAATAATAATAAATAATAATAATAATAATAATAATAATAATAATAATAATAATGGTGAATTAAATACGTCGTCTCAGAGTAGTTCATGAATTTGAGAACTTGAGAATTTCCTTATTATTATGTTATGGTTATCTTTGTTATTGTCTTTGTCACTATTGTCGTTATTATTATTTTTATTACAATATTGTTATTTTTATTTTTATTATTATTACTATTATTTATACAAAAACAACAACAAAAACAATAACAATACTATCTACTACTACTACTACTATACTACTACTACTTTTACTACTACTACTACTACTACTACTTAATAATAATAATAATAATAATATAATAATAATAATAATATAATATATAATATATGATATAAAATAATAATAATAAATATAATAATAATAAATATAATATATAATATATAATATAATATAATAATAATAATATAAAATAAATAAAATATATAATAATATACATAAAATAATATAATATATAATAATAATAACTAATATAATAATAATAATAATATAATAATAATATAGTAATAGTAATAATATAAATAATAAGAGAAAAAGAAGAAGAAGAGAGAAGAAGAAGAAGAAGAAGAAGAAGCAAGAGAAGAAGAGAAGAAGAAGAAAGAAGAAGAAGAAGAAGAAGACAGAAGAAGAAGAAGAGAAGAAGAAGAAGAAAGAAGACAGAAGAAGAGAAGAGGATGTACTGTTTCTGATAGGAAATTTCGAACGACTAGCAAAGACTTTACAGTCCCCTCAAGGCTAGTCTGAGGGAAATGAGGTCACCGGATTGAAGAATTTAATAATGTAACCTCTAAACGGTGAACCTAAAAACGTTATTAAAAAATTTTTGTAGTGTGATCGCTGATGTCACGACTTAGATGTTAGAAATAACCTCTTTAAGTGTGGACTAAAACTGTTTTAAAATTAAGGACGATGTGTGATCGATGAGGTACCGGCTTAGAACGTTAGAAATAACACTCTAAGTGGTGGACATCAAATTGTTAATACCAAAATATTAATGATAATGGATCGATGATGTCACCGGCTTAGAACGTTAGAATAACATTCTAAGCGTGGAACATAAAAGCTGGTTATTACAAATTAAAGATGATATTGTGATAATGCGACAGAATTGAGACGCTAGAAAGCGGTAAACATTTGCGGTAAATTTACTTCTAAGGGGTAAACATTAAAACTGTTCAATATAAATGGCGCCCAAATTCTTTTTAAGATGTAATTTTAACATTTAATAAATGATCCTCAATAGTTTGTTTGATTTCACCTTATCTAATTATATCGTTTTAATAAAGTAGATTCGTATGAGTTTGAGTTACGATCCTATTTCTTAAAGTGTTTTATCTTAACTTTTTCTTGAATAATCGATGTGCGCTGTTCGATCTTATTAGTCATAAGAGAGACTATTCACACATTCTAATTCACTCTAAGAAGAAGAAGAGAGAAGAAAGAAAGAAGAAGAAGAAGAAGAATGAAGAAGAAGAGAAGAAGAAGAAGAGAAGAAGAAGAGAAGAAGAAGAAGAAAGAAGAAGAAAAGAGAAGAAGAAGAGAAGAGAAGAGAAGAAGAAAGAAGACAAGAAGAAGAAGAAAAGGAGAAGAAGAAGAAGAAGAACAGAAAAAATGGATCGAAAAAAGTCCAAGAACAAAGAACACAAGAACAAGAAGAGAAGAGAAGAGAAGAGAAGAAGAAGAGAGAAGAAGAAGCAAGAAGAAGAAAAAAACAAAGAAGAAGAAAAAAAAACAGAAAAAAATCATAAACAAGAAGAAGAAAAAAAGAAGAAGAAAAAAGAAGAAGAAAGAAGAAGAAGAAGAAGAAACAAGAAGAAGAAGAGAAGAAGAAGAAGAAGAAGAAGAAGAAGAAGAAGAAGAGAAGAAGAAGAAGAAGAAGAGAAGAAGAAGAAGAAGACGAAAGAAGAAGAAGAAGAAGAAGGAAGAAAGAAGAAAGAAAGAAGAAGAAGAAGTAAAGAAGAAGAAGAAGAGAGAAGA
>JABUQX010022771.1:60000-70351 GCA_015478945.1 Trachelipus rathkii
ATATTATATAATATATATATATATTCTATATATATATATATATTTTATATATATATATATATATATATATATATTATATATATCATATATATATTATATATACATACGATATATATTTTTATTTATTTTTATAATTTTTTTATTATTTTTTTTATATTATTATTATTATTATTATTTTATTATTATTATTATTATTATTATTTTATTATTTATTATTATTATTATTATTATTATTATTATTATTTTATTATTATTATTATTATTCATTATTTATTATTATTATAATTATTTTTATTTATAATTATTATTATTATTATATTATTATTATTATTATTATTATTATTATTATTATTATTATTATTATTATTATTATTATTATTATTATTATTATTATTATTTTTTTAATTATTAAAATTATAGTTGCAACTTTTTATCTCAATAATTGTTCTTTATTTAAGAGTTAACACTTTTAATAATATTAAAAAACCCTTTTTAATAATATTAAAAAAATTTAAAAATTGAATAATATTTTTTAAGTAAGTTTTTTTCTTTTCTTTTTTTTTTATTAAGTCAGTGATAGAATATGAAAGTAACATTGCTTGTATTAAAAATTTATCAATTATTGCTTTTTTTTTATTCTCCCTTTCGAGTAAAGGTAGTTAGCGAGTAATTGAAGTAATTAAAACAAGTGTAAACATTTGCAAGTTCATAATTGAAGTCACTGGAGCTTGTTTAAATATCTGGGAATGAATATTTATAGCATAAACTTAATAGTCAAAGTTTTATCTTTTTCTGTTGGTAAAATATTTTAAATATCTTAAATATTTTTAAATATTTTAAATCTCACGGGCATATCCCTATACTCGGAGGGGAACTTCTCTAAGTAATTTCTACCTAGAATCCGGACCAGAGGTCGAACCCGGGGCCTTGCCATGCGACTCTGTCGTTCGACCGATTGAGCCACGATAGCGGCTTGGGTTTTTGGCTAGGTGACGTCTCCATTCAATAGGAAAGATTTAAATGAGACAGGTCACATGTGACTCTAACGTCGATTTGACGTCAAGAACGCGATGGCAAATGTAACCTTTGTTAGTCGCGTAAGTGTGACTAATATATTTATTGCAGAATTAAAATATTTTTTCAATTACTACATATTAACATTTATTTACTTCTTGTAAGTTAATAATAAGCTATTTATCCGCTTCCCACAGCCAACTGCCATGTTATACACACCCAGGAAATTGATTGCTATAAATCAAAAGTATTTCATGTTGATTTTTCTTTCCACATGCAATGTTGAGTTAAATACATCGCCCTTGAGTAGTTCATGAATTTGAGAACCTGAGAAATCTTTTAATTTATTTTTGCATCGCACAATGTTAGGAATTTTCAAAAGAGTTTAGAGTATTTTGCTCATAGCCTTAAAAGAGTATTTATCAGACCGAACTTAATTCGTTAAAAAAACAAAACTATCAGTTTTACGACAATGATACTTGGTAAAAGCATTACATATTCACATAAACAGGCTGGCGTTTCTATTTAATATTTCATATAATGTAGGGTGGTGTCAGGCATGCTTGTTCAAAATTTTAGAAATTAGCTTTCAAAACTGTCTAGGTTTTCCATTATTTTTTTTTTTATAAAAGTGAAATTTAAATAATGTCTATTAAAGTTTCTTTATTACTATACTAAATCCGTGTATTTTAGTGCCAAAAACATTGAAATATCTTGAAAATTCAGGAAAATCCTCCCCTCCAAAAAAAAAAATCTAAGAGATTTTCTGGATTTTTTTCAGGATTCTAAAAGATACAATAGCTATTAATAAAAAAAAAACTTTTCCTTTTAACAGATTAATATATATGGGAAACCTAGGTAACTGTCTCCCCTTATGCAACAAAACCGCTGCTAATTCATTTTCTATGAGTCAACGAACATCCTAAATTTATCTGGATTGCGATTAGATGATCGATATTAATGCAAGAAATCGAAAGTTAACTCAAAACAAAGTTAAGAACAATATTATTACACATTTCAGCATTTTTTTGTAATACCTTCTGCAGGAGTAGGATTCATGCATGCGAAATGAACATTGCTGATGTGATGAGGATGGTTCTTGCCAAAATATCGGGATTGCTTCAAACCCATTTTCTTTTCTGTTTAAGCCATTGATGAAGACTTGTAAGGATGGTAGGCATTTTTATTAAGACATGCTGTACGATACTTTTGGAATAAAAACTGTTACTTCACTGCAAACACAAAACACGAACAAAGCATATTTACAGAATATCATAAAATCACTTTGTAATTACTATATTTGTTAGAGAGAACTCGCTTGTTACACGACTGATAAATATTTTGTCCCATTCGACTTATTTAAATAATTGACCGTATTTACTAAAGTTTTGAATATATGTGCGTATTACAAGCAGAGATGTAGAAGTTTCTATAAAGTATTGGGACACATATCCAAAAACCGATTCTTATTCCCATTCATTTAAATTCCGAGGTCGATTTTTATTCCAATTCGACATTTGAAAAATATTCAAAAAATCATGCGACTCAAATTCCTGTT
This sequence comes from Trachelipus rathkii, assembly GCA_015478945.1. Classification (NCBI taxonomy): domain Eukaryota; kingdom Metazoa; phylum Arthropoda; class Malacostraca; order Isopoda; family Trachelipodidae; genus Trachelipus; species Trachelipus rathkii. Next base: position 62,573 of record JABUQX010022771.1, read on the forward strand.
CCGATTCTAACTATCAATGAAAAGGGAAGTTTTTCCCAACCCGATTCCGATTCCGACATCGGCACCGGTACCGGTTCACCAACATTTATCCGTTACGATATTTATATTAAAATTCCAGACATTATTACAAGACTGCTTTATTAATTTTCTGCCATTATTAACATCCGCAAAACAATAACAGTAAAACAAAATTATTTCGATTAACTTTATCAGTTGCCTATACTCGTATATCAGAATCTTTTGTTTATCACATTTGAGATATGACGCCAAACCAACTTCTATATCAGCGTTTAAAAAGCTGCTCCTCAGAAACCGTTTATACGCCATCTGAATTGATCAATCAGCAGTACATTATTCCGTTTCATAATAATGAAAGCTTTAAGTACACTCACTGAAATATTTAAATAGCATTTTCGCAGCGCAGAAACTTCTGAAAGTTGAATCAGTGCCTTTCTTTGGGAAGTAGGTATTCTCCTAAAGCAAAGTTTTATTTCAGCTCATGGTTGATCAAGTGGTCAAAACACTTGTTTAATAACCTCAAGGGACTAGGTTCGATTCCCAAGAAGGAGAAATTAAAACATTTTTAAATTTAGTTAAAACTGCGGAAGAATTAGCAGTTTTAAAGTAATACTGATGCAACTCTCTCTCTCTCTCTCTCTCTCTCTCTCTCTCTCTCTCTCTCTCTCTCTCAATAAAGCCCTATTTGACGTGTGACCGGGGAACTTGTGAAAGGAGAATCATGATTCGACTTTCTTTGGGACGTAAGTATTCTTCCAAAGCTCATCGTTAGTCTAGTGGTCAAAACACTGTTTCAACAACTTCGAGGGCCTGGGTTAGACCCTTGACCCGAGTGTGAGCGGGGGAACTTTGAAAGGTGAACCATTGTCTTTCTTTGGGAAGTAAGTATTCTTAAAAAGTTAAGTTTCATTTCAGTTGGTCTAGTGGTCAAAATACTGGTTTAACAACTTCGAGGGCCTGGGTTCGATTTCCAATAAGTAGAAATTAAAATATCTTTATGTTTAGTTGAAACTGCCGTAAAAATCAACTTTTAAAGTAATACTGATACAATCCTCTAACTCTGAATACACCCTATTTGACCTTTGACCCGAATGTGAGCGGGGAAACTTGTGAAAGGTGAATCATTGCCTTACTTTGGGAAGTAAGTATACTTCCAAAGTTAAGGTATATTTTAGCTCATCGTTGGTCTAGTTGTCAAAACACTGGTTTAACTGCTTGGAGGGCCAGTTTTCGAATCCCAATAAGGAGATATTAAAATATCTTTATATTTACTTGAAGCTGCGAGAGAATTAGAAGTTTTAAACTAATACTGGTACAATCATCTATCTTTGAATAAAGCTTTCCCTGTTTGATAATTGACCCGGGAGTGAGCAGGGAAGCTTGTAAAAGGTGAAACATTGCCATTCTTTGGGAAGAAAGTATTCTTAAATATCTGAGTTCTCATTTAAATCATATATATATATATATATATATATATATATATATATATATATTATATATATATATATAGTATATATATATGAATATATATATATATATATATATCAGAATAAAAAAATTAAAGAGAAAGAATTTTTTCCTTTCTATCTGATGTGCATCCGTAAATCAACCGCTTCCATGATATATATATATATATGTATATATATATATATATATATATATATATATATATATATTATAATATATATATATATATATATATATATATATATATATATATATATATTTATACATAACATATATATTATATTATAATATATATATATATAATATATATATATATATATATATATATATATATATAATATATTAGTACTTCTTTCCAGAAGAGCTTCCTATTCCCTTGTAAGTTTCTATTCATCCTCCTCCCATACTGTTTATTCATCTCTCTTTTTTCCTCCTAGGTATACTACTTTTGGTCTTTCTTTTGGGACCTCACCAATGTCTTTTATCACATTCAACTACGCCTCTCTTTTACTTTTAACCGCTTGCCTCACCTCTTCATCCCACTAGTCACTATTGACATTTTTACTTCCTACTTTAGAATATCCACATACTTCTCTTATACTACTAACAAAGGCTTCCTTCATTTACTTTCATATTTGCTTAGTTTCATCTTATTCACATTCAACTGATTTATTTGCAGGTGTTATCTCATACCTTTTCTTATAACCTTGTTCACTTAACTTCTCACTCTTAATTCTTCCCACTTCCTTCCTTATCCCGTTCCTCTCCATCCATGTCCCACTAACATAATCTTACGTAAAACAACATAATGATTTGAAATTCCTATCCCCGACCCCTTCACCGATTTAACGTCCATTAAATATTTCAACACCTTCTTCACCAAAACAAAATCAATTATACTTTTTTACTTTGATACCATCTCTACCTACTCCAACTCTCGCATACTTATGAATATTTTGGTGCCAGAAGAATGTATTACTTACACACATACTTCTCTCCTCAAAGAAATCACTCACCTTTCTACCATTCTCATTTTCTCTAGAAACTCCAAATCTACCAGTTATACCATGTCCTTTTCGATCACCTATCCAACCACTTAACTCGCCCAAAACGAGCAATCTGAAGATCATACTCACTCCATCCATAACATCATTCAGATTACCCCAGAAAGTCACTCTCCTGAAAATCACCCTCTGGTGGTAAATATGTTACAACAACACATATCTTGACCTTGGCCACAGATCACTCTTCAGAGTCTCAACTCCATCTCTTCCCTCTCATTTCTCTCCACTTCAGTACACACACAATTTACCCACCCATACGGAGAGTCTACTCCTGTGAAAGAAAAGTATGGATATGAGCGCAAGAGGGGTGAACTGGAGTGTCATGGGACGTACCCTGCATCCCAAATGCCCAGTGGGAGGTAAAGGATGTAGGTGGCCTAATAGAAAGAATCCGCATCTCCTACCTCTCCTTCCTCTCTCTCTCTCTCTCCCTCTCTCTATAATATATATATATCTATAAGTATATATATATCTATATATTTATATATATATAGTATATATATATGATATATATATAACTATATATAATATATATATTATATATATAATATATATATATATATACTATACATATATATATAAGAACCTAAGCCCTTTCATATAGGAATGGGAACATCCAACATGCCGCATACGCACTACGCATACGCACCGCATGCCGCCATCTGTGGATGCCGCGCTGCGGCTGGGCGCATCATATTAAATGTTCCGCATCTGCATCCTGCAGAGCGCTGATGTGAAGGTAAATATCATCACATTCAACCTCCGCGAATATTAAAAATTTGACATCTGCTACATCCATAATATATATATATATATATATTATATAATATATATATATATATATATATATAATATATATATAGTTATATATATATAGTATATAGTATATATATATATATATATATACTATATATTATATATATAATACGTTCTCTATTCATTTATATATATATATATATTATTATTATATTATATATATATAACAACATCTATATATATATATATATATATATATATATATATATGAAGTAGAGGAGCTGTTGTTAATTATCCACTTAAAAGGTTGTTCATGTAGTTCGTCTCCGAATTCTTCTGCTTCGGCTTTCTTATCTGATACGAACTTGTTATTGTTTTTTTAAATTGGTTTTAAGATTAAACGACTTTTTATATGGAATTTTTTATTTTTTATTTATTAAACATGAAATGAAAATATATATATAACACTTTCGCTGCAACCGATAACAGTTGAAGAAGTTTTTAAAATAAAATTATATGTATAAAAAATCTTGTTGTAGTTCATGTCTGTGGAAGATGGGAGAATAATTTTGTTGTATATGACAAAGATAAAAGACGTAAAATGAATATTATAAATTATAAAAGTTACACCATAATTAATTTTTATCTTTTTTTAGTACTCTTTACATTAAAGTTTTCTTTGTTTATAATTATTTGCTCACTACATGATACTTTGCTCCTTAAAAGCGGAACCATTAAAGATTAAACACTATTACGAAATTTTGGTCCTGTTGCTCAGTAGATGAATTGGTCTTCATTGAAGGCGATTCAACAACTGAATGAGGAAGTTCAGTAGGCATGTATGAAGCTTGATGTTGATTTCTATGCTGCGATTTTGTAGGAAGAATGAATCGCAAAGAATAATGCAGCTTGAATGAAAATATATATAGTGATAGTGGTGTGAGGTCCTCCATTGTAGTAAACACCACTATATTGAAAATTACTCTTTTTCCATTCTTCTACGATTCTCTTTCTCTCTCTCTCTCTCTCTCTCTCTCTCTCTCTCTCTCTCTATATATATATATCATATATATATATTATAATATATTATAAATATATTATATATAATATATTATATATTATATATATATATATATATTTATATACAAATATCATGTTTTTACATATCTAATTTTTTATTTCATGAAAACGTATTTGGCAACATATAATATGACATGAATCATAGTTTCTGCCGGTAACCCATTCCACTATATAGGTAAGCAATGGTCAGTGTGGTTTCGAAAGTGTATTGGCACGTATTTACCATACACAAGAATTTTCTATTTTATTTTGTTGCATAGTGACAAAGCTAATTACATTGATTAAAAATATAAAATGAATATTTACTTAAAATTATAAAGGAATACCATAATTAATTTGTCTTTTTTCTTTTTAACATATTTTCTTTTATTATTTATTTCACTATATATTATATATATATATATATATTATTTATTTTGATTTATATTTATATGTTATATATACATATATATATATATATATATTATATATATATTATAAATATTGTTATATATATATATATATATATATTAGACTGGTCCTTACATATAGAAGTGAAACTTTTTCTTCGAGAATAAAAGGTAGGAGGACCCGGTAGATTTGTTCCATTACATGTTAAAATAGTCTATAAATAATTTCAGATCAATCGGATAATATTAACTCGTGCCGTATCAAGGTTAAAGTTTGAAAACACGATTAAATTTCAAACCTTATTGATATCAATTTTTAACAAGCTTAATTAACATATCGAAAAAGACATAATAGAAAATGTTCATAATTTTTTGAAAATAGTATTTGAATGTTCATACGTATACCTACAATATAATTGGAGAATAAGATCTTAACCTATTATTTTTTTTCCTTTTCAGTATATCACGGGTATGGCCAGGGTATGCTTTTCGATAGTCTTGCAAATAAAAAGATTAGGGATTAATTTACTTTATGTATTTAGTTCCAAATTACCAAAGAATTATATTTAAAATTTCGATTTATTTAAAAACATATAAAAAACTATATGAAATATATAGATATGTATTACAAAATTACACAATTATTAATTTTATAATTATTAGTTATCTAGTTTACCTGCAAAACAAATTGTTTTTTTATACGTTTTTGGTAAATTTGTTGTTACAATTCTTCCATAACTCCTCTTTCTGCTGTGTCGTTTACCACCCTTAATGAAGCTACAACTTCTCTTCCTTTCATGTAACTTTCCTGATTTTTCCAATCAACAGGATCAGTCTGTAGGAATTCTTGAGAAAGACCAAATCTGATAAATATATTCTGCGACCTGATGCTAAGTAAATCTGAAGGAGGACTTTTATTTAGGAAATATTCCAAATCATCTTCTTTGATAAACAGTTTATTTCTTTTTTCTTCGACTTGATATTCGCATCCGTGGTTTCAATAGTTTGCGACGGTATGAATTTTTTTATTAATATCTGGGCCATCTTTCTTCTCATGTCATTGTTTATTCTTTCATCATTTATGAAAAATACCATAAATGACTAATAACACTTCTCTGCAACGCGACATTGGAGCCTTATCTCTTTCCAATAGATATATTACAACGGCAGGTGCTCAAGAGAATTGGCCTCTGACATTCCTCCACCGTTGAGTCGCCCTCGTAACATAATAGGTGCCTTACTCTCACGTGAATATTGTGTAAATATCGGAGACTCAAGGATTACTTGTTGTGGTGCCTCCTTCTTTCCAGCCACATCTGTTTTGTGAAACTCCTTGCTTTCATCTATTTCCTGCAGTATATAAGCTTCCTCTCTTTAAGCCCCGCATTTGCGCTCATCTGATTGAATTGCGTTAGGCAAGGGACTGGGTGAGTTTACTTTCCTTTTGTTTTTTCTTCCCTTTTTTATGTTTTTTTTGTTTTGCCTCCTCCTTTTGAAAAGGGCCCTGCCTGATAGTGGTGGCATGGTATATATATATATATATATATATATAATATATATATATATATAATATATATATATATCATTATATTATATATATATATATATATATATATATATAATATATATATATATATATATAAAGTAATGATTATTAGTGGTCGTCGTATTATGTGTGGCACGTTTAAAATTTTTAAATTCTTAATTTGCTCGAGATAGACCAAAAGTTGGGCATCACTGCTGTAAGATCTCATTTACATTATCTTTTAAAACTGTTCATATCTTTGCACCTACCTCCCATGTTAAATATTGTGGCTTTTTAATATTGTTCCAAGAGTTTTGAAGTCTTTTAATTAAAGGGATATCTGGCCGTTTAGTGGGTGAAAGTTGTTCTTTACTGAAAACTCCCTGCTACACAATTTCATAAATATGGTGTTGACAAGAAAAAAACATGATATCACGGTTTAGTTTTTGTTCGAGAAGATAAAATGGGTCGTTTAGCCTTCCTGTATTACTGGCAGTTGTGTCATAAACAAAAGCTTGAGCAATGTCCAGTAGTAACCATTCCTGGAATGTATCTTATACAGCTAATGATACCTCTTTACCTGTTCCTGATGAAAGTTCTGAAACTACTTTTTTTTTTTTTTTTTTTTTTTTTTTTTTTTCTACGTTGAAAGCTGTGGCTAGCACAGGAATCGATCAACTGACTTTTTTTTCCAGTAATATCAGGGAGCATTTTAGAATCCCAGTAAATAACTACGTAGTTAGTGAATAACTACACAGTGAATAACTACATAATTAGTGAATAACTACATATCAAGGAGCATTTTAGAATCCCAGTGAATAACTGCATACTTTAATTTTAATCATTAAATTTAGATTTAACGCTTAATGTTCCTTGCTTATGAAACTTTTCTCTACCCCTTTTAATGGACGTGGGTTTAATGACATATTCTCTCTGATTTAAATTTAGTGCCTGTCAATGTATGAACAGCATCTATATCGCTAAACTTGAGTACTCTGAAACGACGCATCACTTTATGCGAGAAACATCAGATTGACAGCAAGTGCAAATTGGTAAAAAATTACATTTTTTAAAAAAATTGAATTACATAACTTCGCTAACCTGAATCTGCAGTGGTCGAAAGTTGTTTTTGTCTTCCCTTTAATTCCTTTGCCTCTGGTTCAGCCTTCCGTACTTCTCAGGCTGTTACCTTCTTATCTATACTCAACATGCAATCAACCCGTCCTTTTTGTCGCAGAATACGTAAAAACTTTCTATCTTCCTCTATTTTGATCATATCCATTGCATTTGCCTGGCATATATCGAATAGATCATCTAGACTATCTTCAAATTCCTCACTCATTCTTTTTTTTTTATGCTTTTATATTCCGCGATGATATTCGTATAACTTTTTTACATTTTTTGATGCAGTCCGAACGATCTTGCATTGGTATATGTGCCTTTCTCCAGAACAATAAATATTTATCAATTAAAAGAGATG
>JABUQX010022772.1:0-2500 GCA_015478945.1 Trachelipus rathkii
GCGAGAGAAATAGCTTGGGTGGAGCTAGGTGTAAGGTGTAGGCCTAGGTGAAGGCTGAGTGGAAATCTAGGGTAGGTGTAGGCTATTGAAAGGATGGGTGAGGCTAGGGTAGGTGTAGCTAGGTAAGGCTAGTGCAGGCTAGTGTAAGGCTAGTGTAGGCTGGGTGTAGGCTGGGTGTTAGGCTATGTGTAGGCTGGGTGTAGGCTAGTGGTAAGCTGGGTGTAGGCTAATTGTTAGGCTGGGTGTAGCTAGGTAAGGCTTGGTGGAAGGCTGGGTGTAGCTATGTGTAGGCTGGGTGTAGGCCTATGTGTAGGCTGGGTGTAGGTGGGTGTAGGCTATGGTGTAGGTGGGTGTAAGGCCTGTGGTGTAGCTATGTGGAGGCTGGGTGGTAGGCTGGGTGTAGGCTATGTGAAGGCGGGTGTAGACTATATGGAGGCTAGGTGTATTTTTAGGTGTGGTGTGTGTGTGTGTGTGTGTGTGTGTGTGTGTGTGTGTGTGTGGTGCGCGCGCCTCCGTGTGTAATTTATCCGAAATATCAAGAAAATAGGGCTATAAGCCCTAAAAGGGTGGCAAAAATTAGGGTGGGCCAAAATTGACCCATGGATAACCAAAGGTTTGGTCGAAAAAATTAGGGTGGGACATGTACAACGGTTGCTGACGCAACCGTTTGGCGCAACCCTTCTTCGAAGGGTTGCAAAAATTAGGGTTGCCGAAAAAATTAGGGTTGCCAAAAAATTAGGGTTGCCAAAAAATTAGGGTTCTCAAAAAATTAGGGTTCTCAAAAATTTGGGTTCTCAAAAAAATTTGGGTTCTCAAAAAATTTGGGTTCTCAAAAAATTTGGGTTCTCAAAAAGGTCGCGGTCAAAAAAAGGTCAGGAGCAGGTACTTAGTCCAATATCCCCTTGTTACTACTTTTGGGGTTTACCCTAGGGTATTCTTTTAGTTAAAAAAAAAAATCCTTTTTTTTCATACAAATTTCTTACGCTGATTTCATATATGCTATTAGTTTTCTTGTACATATCGTAGTTTTGGAGTTATTAAAAAAAAAACAAAAAAAAATCATTTTCCATACAAATTTCTTACGCTGATTCCATATATGTTATTAGTTTTCTTGTACCTATCTTAGTTTTAGATATATCATGCGGGTACTTCTTTAGTTTCTACTCATATATATATATATATATTAATATTATAGGTTATATATATATATATATAATATATATATATATATATATATATATATATATATATATATAATATATATATTTTCTATATATATATATATATATAGTATATATATATACTATATAGTATTTAATAGGTTTGGAGCCGAGAGAATGTGGGCTATTCTCTGTTAACTCTAGCTTTTCCGTCCCACTCAGACGTTAATCGAGTACATTTGTGGTGTGCTTTACTACAAATGGGAATTAATACGGCTTTCCGCGATAGGCCTGGCCAGCCAGCGGATTAGCCGTTAGGCCCGTGTAACCCAAGGACCTTTCTCTTTGGGTTTGTTGGAGGAATTTGAAATTCTTTTTTTTTTTTTAACTAATGTGTACCCCAAGGGTAGACCGCCCCGAGGGCAGGAGTCGGGGTCTCTCGGCCTTCCGGGGAACGACAGGATAGGACTATTTCCCCCCCTCCGGGGGTATGGAAAACGTCCCACACTCCTCATCTGTCCCCCGTCGGCTCGAGCCTCCCCTACATATATATGATCTATATATATAATATATATAATATAATATATTATATATATATATATATATATATATATATATATATAAATAATAATATATATATATTAATATAATATATATATATAATATATATATATATATATATATATATATATATATATATATATATATAATATATAATACTATATCTATATATATAGAATATATATATATATAATATATAGATATATATGAATATATTATTATATATATATATATTATATATTTATATATATATATTCGATAACCTTAGTCATGACGTCAGAGTATACGTAACGCGGAGAGTCTGACGTGTGAGTATGACGTCACGCGGAGATTGCATACAAATTTCTACTTGACGGGTTACGGTACGATATATATAGTAATGCCTATATATACATATATATATATATATATATATATATATAATATATAATATATTATATATATATACAAATATAATTATATTTATATATATATTATATATAATTATTATATAATATATTATATATATATAAGCTAAACAAAGCAAACTGACAAAATAGGTTTAGAAAATAAAGTAAATATCTTAACTGTTATAAATGAAAGCTTAACAATATATATATTCATTTACGACCACCAACACAAGAGACTAAAAGAATCATAAATCCGAGTCAAGTTCAAAATCAATTCTCGCTTCTTAGAAATGGACTGACCAACACTAGTGGAAAATTTATTCGTAACAAAATATCGTCACTTTTTCTCCCGTTGAACAATGGTTATAAAAACGTTCATAACATACAGTA
>JABUQX010022772.1:15000-30000 GCA_015478945.1 Trachelipus rathkii
GCAATTGGAACAAGTATCTGAGTTTAAATATTTAAGGCATCCATATGTTGAATGAAAAGGGAACGGATGATGCAGAGTGTATTAGGAAAGTTGTGATTGGTAGGAAGGTGGCTGGTGTAATTAAATCCTTTGTGTATACAAAGGGACTAAGCTTTGAGTGTTCAAGGGTTAGGCATGTGGGTATGTTGTTACCGGTGTTGATGTATAGTAGTAAACTATAGTGTAAAATGAGAGGTGTAGATCTAAGGTGTAATCTGTTCAGATGGACAATCTTAGGAGCTTTTTAGGTATGGAAAGAATTGATAAAATGAGGAATGAGAGTATTAGAGTAGAGAGTTATGTGATGTGAAGAAAGGTGTAAATGAAAGAATAAACGAGAATGTATTAAGATGGTTTGGTCATATTGAAAGGATGGTTGATAGTCGGTTGGTTAAGCGAGTGTATAGTGGTAAATACGACCGGCTGGGAGCACGAAGAAATATTGGATTGAGTCAGTAATGTGAGTTGTCAGAGGCGAGAAGAAAGGTGTGTAACAGGAATGAATGACGGAGTTTTGTGAGGGGGTGTGGTTGTGGACCTGATCCAAGAGATGAACCTACGTTGACGAGATACCATAGTGAGGGTCCATAGCGATCCTGTGAAGCCCTATGGTATGATGGGATGGTAGGTGGGTGGGTTACCGCTTCCTTTCGATTCTACTCGTTCTTTTCCTAACTTTTCTGTTTCCAGTGTATGTTGCGCATCTCCTCAATCTAAAGAAAGGAGGAAGATAAAGACGAAGAATATATATATATATATATATATATATATATATTATATAGAAATAAAAATATATAGAAAATATATATTATATATATATATATATATATATATATATATATATATATATATACTATATAATATTATATATATATATATATATTATATAAATATATACTATATATATATAATATATATATATATAATATATATATATATATATATATATTATATATATATTATATATATATATATATAATATTAAGACGAAGATATATATATATATTATATATATATATATATATATTTATAAGAAGCTGGACTCCGTTAATAGGGGGGAAAAGAGGTTTAGGGTTAGGTTAGGTTAGGTTAAGGTTTTTAACCATATATTGTATGATTACCCTCAATCATTAAAATTACGTTACACTTTTTTATTGATTTTCGTTCTCGGAGTCAACCTCTTATAAATATGTCTATATACTATATATGTAATATATTATAAATATATATATATTATTATATATATATATATATATTATATATATATATATATATATATATATATATATATAATATTATATATATATATATACTATATATATATAAATTGGTAGCATAATTTTCATTCTGGAAAAGCTCTTTATTTTAAGATATGTTACCAATTTGTTTGAAGTCTTCATGCAGTTGTCTATTCATATTCTTGTGCCGACTGCCAAGCCAGTAATGTATGCCAGACAGGCTTGCAACTACAGCTGAGAATTTCCAAACATCTGGGTCTTTCATTTAAAACAGCAATTCCCAACCTGGGGGTAATTACCCCCAAAGGGGTAAATGGGATTTTCCGAGGGGTAAAGATAATAAGTAAAAGGATTGGATCATCGCACAGTCACAAAGAAAAATTATTAACAAAATCATCTGTACCAAATCTAACTAACTACCTAATCACTAATCATTAGTGATTAGTTAGTGAATTAGAAAATTTTAGGTAATAAATTTTATTACCTAAAATACGAATACAAGCCTGCAACGCAGCGCCGCTAGATGGCGTGTCTATCGGATCGCTCGTCGATCGTTGTTCGTTTGAGTCAGGCAGTCGTTCGCCCGACGGGCGTCGCCTACTGACCAATTCGTGCATGTGTAGTTGATCTCGCCGATTTCGCTAACATCTGAACATATTTTGGTTTGTTTGGACAAGAAGCAAAAGCATGTGAGTCAAATAATTTTGTGCTTTTTAATATCGCTTTCAAAGTACTCGCACTCTCTCACAGCCTTTTGTAGCGAAGAATCTAAGCTGGGATTTCACTCATTTGGCTTAAATAATTGTTTAAAAAAAAAAAGGGGTTTTTTTTTTTTTTGTTTGCTTTTTTGTTATGCGCATGATTGGATACGATAAAAAATCGGACGTAGTTCCCATACTTTACGAGTCTAAAATATTTTAACAGCTCAAAATAAGGTTGCCAGTTTTCTTTGCATATTGCAGCTTTACCAACGCCGAGCTGGAGTTGAAGACGTTTCGATGTTCTCAGAACTAACAATGGTGCTCGACGGAAGAAATGAAAAATGCTCATTCACTGATCAAATAACTCTCCACTTGTCATCAGTAGTACATTCTATCAGCAAATATTTTCCTAATTTGGAAAATCGCCAAGTAAATGCTTGGGTGTTAAGACCCTTTTCAGTGGATGAAGGAATATTTCCAGATACTGAAATTGAATCCAAAGCACAATTTATTTGACTTCGCGAAGACAGCACTCTGAAAATAGATTTCGCAAACACACACAACTAGCAACATTTTGGCGGAAGATTGGTGGCGAGTATCCAGTATTATCAGGAAAAGCCTTGAAAACACTAATCCCATTCGTCATAACTTATAGGTATGAAAGTAGATTTTCAACAATGGGGACAATGAAAAAAGCAAGGAATAGATTGAAAAAGCAAAATCAACCATCTCATTGACTTACATAACTTGATTTAATAATAAATTGCTAAAAAACAGGTTTTCTTTGTTAGAATTATTAAAATTAATTAAAAATAATATTTATTTTTCGTAATTTAAAGGAAAGAAATGCAATAGCTAATAACTAATTTGTCTTTTTAAACTATCCGACCATTGACTTCTGAGAATTCGGCTATCAGGACCCTTTCAATGGAAAAAAAAAGCCATAATATTTCTAAAGAAAACATTAACACGTTGGCTTCCATGTAACCCATGTTTTTTTTTTTTATGTAACAGTGAAAGGCAAATATTTTTTCGGCACTTTGGAGAATATTTTTTATATTTGACATGGCGCTTTAGGAATGATTGTTCTTCATCTACACGTAAATGGATTTTTAAAATATTATCCTCAGCGTCGGATTTGCTTGAGCTTGAGCGGAGGGTGTTGGAGAGCTTATACTTCCGAAATACAAATCCGGAACTCAACTCCGATTGGTCTTCAATTAATTTTTTAATTTTTATTTTAATTTCCATTTATAAATTATCGTTTTTATTATTGCTATGATTGTTTAATTTATTATTTTTGACACTATTGTATCAAGTATTCTTCTGTAATTTCTTGCTTTACTGTCAATAAAGCAGGAAACATTAATTGTTCAATTAATTGTTTTAGTTATATTTTTGAATAATTTTTTTTTAATTTTTAACTGTTTATCTTTAGTAATATCCTGGGGTGTGAATTATTATTATTATTATTATTAGGTGTGGGTGTGGGAGTAATCGACCTGTTATTGTGTTTTTATTATTTTAGTGGTGAGTATTTATTGCATCTTGTTATACTTGATTATTAATGGATTAGCTTCCTTTGCGTGGAGTTATTATCATTATTATGTATTTATATTGTTGTCTTATTTTATTATTACTTCATTATTTATTAGTGAGTGTGAGTGAGTGTGAGTTGTGTGATGTGTATTATGGGATTATGTATTTTATCTATTCATTGTAGGAGTGATTATTTATTATATATTTATTGATGTGAGAGTGTGATCTAGTTGTGAGTGTTTTTTTTCATTTTATTATTATTATTGTTATTAAATATTATTTTATTTTTATAATTCATTATTTATTATTTATTTAATTAGTTATTTTATTATTGATTATTATATTATTTATTATTGATTATTGAGTGGATTATATGTGGTTTCTCATTGTGTGGAGTGATTATTTATTATTTATTTTTATTATTATTATTATTTTATAATTATTATTATTATTATTATTGGTATTGTGAGTGTGTTGACTTTTTTAACCTATTATTCTATTATGTTTTATTGTGAAGGTATACCTTATTTTAAGCTGAAGATGGGTTTGTGTGTGTTGAGTGATAAGCGGTGGGCGAGTTACATAGGGTTATTATTGAGTGAGAGAGTGAGTGGGAGTTTTTATTGGTCGTCTTTCTTATATTTATTGTGTGCGTGATTGAACAAATGTGAGTTTTTGATATATAATTGTGAGTTGTGTATGAGTGAGTGTGAGTGGTGATGACGTGGTAGTAGATATTATATTTTGTGTATATATATATATTATATATATATATATATATATATTATAGATATATATATAGTATAATATAATATATATATATATATAGTTTCTCATTGATGTTGTAAAAAATGAGTTGAAAAGATTTTATAATTATAATATAAATAATAATATAATAATATTATGAATAATAATACATAATAATAATCATTATAATAATAATAATAATAATGAATAATAATAGAGGGAAATAATAATAGTAATATAATAATAATATAATAATAATAATAATAAATAATAAGTATAATATAAGATAATGAGTCATCAATTTGGAATAAGATAAAAAGGCTAGTAATAACATAAAAAATAGTAATAATAATAATAATAATAAATAATAATAATAATGCCCAGGCTTATATGACTTAATGTATTCGGAATAATAACAGTGTTATAAATGAGATTTTCTGAAACATTAAAAATTATTTTTTTCCTTTTTTATGCACGCGATATTTCATTTATGTTATTTTAATTAGTTATTTTGTTCATTATTTTATAACTTAATAGTAAATTTATCTTTCATTTTAGGATTTTAGGTAATATACTCTCATCACATCATTTTTTAGTAACCGAATTCGTATCGCGTAATTTTAGCGTTATATATATATTATAAATATTGATATATATATATATATATATATATATATATATATATATATATTATATAAAATATATAGTATATATATATATATATATATATAATTAATAATATATATATCATATTATATATAGTATATATTATATATATATATATATATATCTATATATATAGTAGTATAATATATATTGTGATGCAGGTAAATCACGCATCGCACATTTATTAAAATGATTCGTATCCGCATGCCCTCGCTTTGTCTGCGATTGTTGCGCGTATTTATTGGTCGAGATTTGATAATGAATGTTATACGATAAAATGACTTAAGATGAATCTGAACGCAACACTTTATATGTAGACATGGGATTTCGACTCAACTGTGGTAATGATGACTCATGATTACTCACAGCATGAATCTTCATAATAAGTTTGCAGTTCAACAGAGTCAATGAAGATTAGGGATGCCTTGAATAGAGTAAAATAAGCTATAAGCTTAAGTATCTTACTGTTTTCAAAGACGTTCAAACTCGCTAATAGTACACCTCATATGATGGAAAGAAGGTTAGTTGCTTCAATAGAACTCTCTTGCTATTGTTACGAAGAGGTTTGTATTCCATAAGTTTATGCATCTCTTGCTAATGTGGGAACATGAATATATCACACGCATTAAAGCTATTGAATCCATTGAAAAAATTACTAAAAAAGAAAAGAAATCAGTGCTTGCCTCTCTATCAAGCTTTCTGTCTCCGAATTAATACATTAATCTCAACGCTAAGGAAGATTTTGGAACGTCTTTCAACTGAAAATGATTGACGTTTAAAAAGAATGAAGAGAATGTACTGAAAACTAGATGTTTCTACGAAAACGCTTTGGTTCTGTGAAATTAATGACCATACTATTTCAACTTAATTAGATCCCCGTTATAAAGGTAAGTTTTTTTTGTAACACAATATTAGAACAAGTTAAATCGTTACTTTGTGTTGCAGTTGAAAAACTTCAATCCGAACAGTTCTATTAATTCACCACCCATTTAAAGGAAAAAAACGAAAATCTACAGAACCAACACTTCTAAAGAAATCAATAACAGATTCACTGAAGAATTTCCTAGTCAGTAGTGTTTGAAGAAACACAACACACCTTGAAAAAAAGTAGTTGCAAGGATGATTGAAAAGCTATCACCAAAAAAACGACTAGATACAAATGATGATCCTATCAGTTGGTGAAAAGTTAAGCAAAATGTTTACCCAGGCTTGAGTAAACTTGCAAAGAAATAATTAATTGGAGTCTCCTCCAACTAGTCTTCCAAGTGAGAGAGTATTTAGCAATGCTGGGCTAATATATGATGGAAAGAGAAACAGACTCTCGGCAGAAAAGGCAGAAAAATTGATGCTTCTCAAGCACAATTTCCTATACTTTGATTTCAATAACTATGTGCAAAAAAGTAATATATCCGATTGTAAAATCTTTCATTAAAGGCGGAGGTTGGGGAAAGAGGTCGGTGGGGTGCATTTGAGTTGAGTTGAATAGATTGTGGCTAAAACTCGAAATATATTAGGACATAGTATATATATTATATATAATATATATATATTATATTATTATATATATAATATATATATATATAATATAATATATATATATATATATATATAATATATATATATATATATATATATATATATATATATATATATATAATATATATATATATAAATATATATATTATATATATATATCAGAGGGTGGGCACTTCGCTCTTTAGCGCTAGTTCGCTAGTCCCGCTAGTCGCTCGAGCGGACTACCTGAGAAAAAGGTGTCGGACTAGCGGGTGCGGAGTCATCAGGAAATTAGCGGACTTCGCACGTGCAGATTCAATAAAAGTTTCTCGCACTTTTTGTTCGCACTTTTTTTTAAAAAATGAAAATTCATAGTTTACTTATTAAGAATTCTTATTGGTTATAATAAAGAAATATAATTTGTTTTTAATGTTTAATAACTAATTAATTTTAGTCTAAGACTTAATTGTATTTTTTAATAATTAACTGTCAAAAATCATATCAACCTCTGTGTAAACCAAACATAGCATATAATATATATATATATATATGTATATAAAATTTTAATTATAAATAAATTTTTTAAAATTCTATAAATGTATTATATAGTTAATATATATAATATAGTATATATATTATAGTTATATATATATATAAATATATATATTATATATATATATATAATATATATATATATATATATTATATATTATATATATATATTATACTATTATACTATATATATATATATATATATTATATATATATAAAATTGTAGGTTTTACACAGAATGATTAAACATATATATATATATAGTATATTATATATATATATATATATATATATATTATATATACTATATATATATATATATATATATATATTATATATATTATATTATATATATATATATATAATGTATAATATATATATATATATATATAATATATTAGTATAATTATATATATATATATATATTATATATATATATATATAATATATATATATATATAGATATCTTTCCCTTTCAGCATAGGCAGAATTTGTTGAACTTGTTCATAAAATATAATACACCTATCCATAGTCCTGCGGCTGTAGAGCGAATATTTTTTATTGGTGGGGATATTTTGAGGGCAAAGAGGTCAGCCTTAACTGCTTTTAATTTTGGGCACCTAATCTTTTTGAAAGTAATATGGATCTCTTGCCCTTTGAAGACGACATTGAGGAGGAAGTGGAAATCTTGAGATTTTGTAAATATTTATTCATTTTTTTCATTTGAATATATAAATAATTTTTTGTAAGGATATATACTATTTAGTGATTGTAATATTAAAATCTTACGTGAAGTCCGCACATTATTTTAGCGGGATGACGTCGGTGCGTTTGCGGGGGTGCTTTGCGGAGAGGCGGAGGTCTTGGATGGGTTTCTGCAAGTATACAGCTAGCGGAGTAGACGCGTGGATAGTCTGACTGTGGAGCTCTCATCCGGCCTCTTAAGGTATGTGCTTGTGGAGGTGAGCGCTATGTCGAGCCGTGAGAGTGATAGAGTCGGGTGCTGCCCACCAGTGTGAGTTATATATATATCTACGTACGTATAGTAATAGTTACCGCATGAATCACGTCTTTATACTACAAACTACTAATATTATGAAGTTAGTATATTAGTATATGATATAGTGAGGTACTTATGTTGTTTTTCTATATATACATTAGACTGGTGCTGGCGTTTTCTCTGGATATATATATTATATATATTATATATATATTAAATATATATTAAAGTATACTATTTTTCAATATATAATATATACTATAGTTACACTGCTCTTTTATATATTATATAATATATATATATATATATATATATATTATTATATATTTATATGTATATTAATATATATATTATATATTTTATCAACATCGCATGCCGGGATAGTTAGAAAATCAAAACTTTGAATCCGCGATGCGATAAAAAATGGACATCGTGCTGCATCAACTAATATATATATATATATATAGTATATATCTATATATATTATATTATAATTATTGTTATAGTATATATATAATATTATATTATATATATATTTATATTATATATATATATATTATGTATTTTATATATATATTATTTATATATTTAATATATTATATTATATATATATATATTAATTATATATATATATATATATATACTAATCGTTTTTATATTAATATGTTATTTTAGTCATTTCTTTTTACATGTCGCTAAATTTTTAGCTTCTTTTAATATCTACAATGTCGTAAATTTTGGCTTCTTGCTTATATCTACAATGTCGCTAAATTTTATCTTCTTTTTATATTAATAATATCGCTAAATATTAGATTCTTTCTACTGTCTACCAATGTCGCCTAATTTTAGTTTTCCTTTTGTATCTTATAATGGTTCCGCGCTAAATTTTAGCTTTCTTTTTCTATCTACAATGTCGTCTAATTTTAGCTTCTTTCTATATCTGTAATGTCGCTAAATTTTTAGTCTTCTTTTTCTATTACAATGTCGCTAAATTTTAGCTTCTTTCTATATCTGTATGTCACAAATTTTAGCTTTTTCTATTATCTAGATGTCCCTAATTTTAGCAAGATTCAAAACCAAAAGTTAAACCAATCGTTATTTATATCTACATATTTTTAAGGGAGCGGGGTTAGGCAGTAGTTCTTCAGCCTTTTCTTATCACGGAAACCTTCTATAATATCATTTGCTGTGCTGACTATCAATCTTAAACTGTACAAAGTGTATCGAATATTCATTTAAGGTTTCTCATGAAAGATGTAATTAGAGTTGGCCGAGCACCGGAATTTTGCTCACCGCACCGCACCAAAAATGCGCACACCACGCACGCACCGCACCGTACCTGGTGGTGGCCAACCCCAGATGTAATATTTGGAAAAGGGAACCCATATACTTATATTAACGAAAGCTTTCACAAAATTAACGCCAGGGAAATTTAAGATTTGTTCACACGCCTCCTTTTCTTTCTTTTCATTCAATGCTCATCCTCTCCCCCCAACAGATTTGGGGATAGGGTGAGCAAACCTGATCACGGTGAAGGAAAAATAGGATGTTTAAGTACAGGAACATGACCTAAGTCGATAAAGAAAGCTCTCATCGATAACATTTGGAGTTGGAACCGTCGCAGCAAATCATCCTTATCTTTCAATTATTATCTATCTATTTTTACTGGCAAAAGATGATAATTATTATCAAAGCTTAGTAGACTCCCTTTGAAAGAATACTGTCCCCGGGCTTCGAGAAGCACTAGGTTCTTACGTGTAGAAAAATTAAGATTTCATTTAATATTTTAGCGAAATTTCATAATTATCAGATATTTCTTATGATCTAGAATTGATATTAAAGATATCAAATTTCCTGCATTTGAAAGGGAGGGAGGGGAGTGGGGAGGGTTGAAAATGGGATAATGGCCTATATTAAACATCAACAATGTTTGAATTGTTAGCTAAATGCTAAATGAACGAATAAATTTTCATTTAAAAAAATAATTTCAAGATGGAGTTAAACAAATTGGATTTCTTGAAACTTTTTAATCAAATAAAAACATCAATCCTACAAATCAAATAAATTTCATAACAATAAGGGACCCTGAGGTTATTACAAACTTACCGTATTAACCCAGATACATTCATGCCAAAAACAAAAATCGTTAAGCACGACGTACACAATTTAACTAACACAAAATTAAATTGTTCTAATCCGTTCAACGCACCATCTCCTCTTGTCTCACATAAAGCTTGGAGCGGCAAATGTTAATGCCGATTTCTTAATCATCTCTTAAATTTTCTTCAGATCAGGGTATCAGCTCCTATCCTTTAGAAGTTAAATAGTTAAATTTTTTTTTGCTATGGCAACAACGAGCTCTCTCAAAAAAATTTCAAGTCAACTCAGTCAGTACAAGCTCTCATGCACTCAAACTCAACAAACCAGAGTATGCATACATTTTTGCCTGCCTCAGAAATACTCACCAATATATAATATATAGGATAAGCATTTTAAAATTCTACCATCTCTAAACCATTTTTCTTTCTCAGGGTTCCTCCGCAAAAATATTTATTGCTCAGCCAAAATTCTTTGTTGCCGAATCCCGATCAACCCAAAACATTTGAGGCTTCCTCTACTCCTCGAACCAGACACACAGTGGGCGAGGGGACAAGGAGGTTAACCCATACCAAGGAATTTTGAATATCAAAAACAAGATGATAGTAATATATTTAATTTAATTTAAAAAACCACAATTTCGTAACTTTTTTTTAATACCTTCTTTTTTAAAATTATTTTTTATTGAAGACAAATATTTTTATTAAACTTAAAAAAAAAATTTTTAAAACTAAAAAAAAAAAAAATTATATTTTGACTCCGGCTCCGGCAAATTATGTGCTTATAATAATATATAATATATATACTAATAATATATAAATATATATAATATATATATATATTTAGTATATATATATATATATATATTATATATATAATATATAAATATATATATATAAATATAATATATAAACAAAAGTACTTAATAAATTAATATATATCATAAAACGCTATATGATATTAATATATATATTATATATATAAAAATTTACAATAATTAATAATAATTAATATATATATGATATATCTATATGTTATATATATATATATATATCTTATATATATAATATATATTATATAGCCTATATAATCATTATATATATATTTAACTTAGGAGAATGCCTTTCATGAAAACCTAAAAATTACAAACTAAGTATAATATAAAATATAATAATATATTATATATATAAAAAGCAAATATAAATACAATATATATATATATTTACTACATATAAGCATATATCATATATACTAATAAATATAGTATATAATAATATATATTATATATATATATATATAATTTTTGAAGAAGGGAAAGATGGGATAATATCACAAAGAGTATTTTTTAATATAATAATAAAAATACATAATATAACATAATAATAATAATGAATAATAATAATAATAATAATATATATTAATAATAATAAACTAACTTTAAATAAGTATATAAGTATCTTTTTTTCAAATTATCTTCAAGAAATATTAAACATATATATTAAAACATTTTATTAATATAATAAAAAAATAATAAATATTATAATAATATAATAACAACAAAAATAATAAACTTCATGAATCATTCAGCTGAACTCTAGATTATTATATTATTACTTCATTCATATTTGATACAAATAAAATTTTTTTTAATTATTAACTAGAAACTATCGCACAGCACATTGGAACAAATTAAATGTAAGCTATGCCTCATTCAAGTCTACGAGAGCTGGTATTAGTATTTAATATTAATGTTTTAAGTTAAAGATTATTCCCTCAAGCCCCATAGATGTCTAAAGAATGTTTTTTTTCACAAGTCTCTACCACTGGATATTCTGGTACTAGCCAGTTCGATCACATACTTTTTTTTTTTCCCACCACCTGCGCACGGCTATTTAGCTTTCGTCAATTTCGCTGACACAGGCAGCTAAAGTATGGGTAATGGGTCTGCCACTGTATATAAGCATAATCCAACACCACATCCCAAAAATATCAATGTAAATTAACTTACTAACTAATATATATATATATATATATATATATCTCTATACATATATATTATATAATAGTATATATATAATATATATATATAATATATATAATAATATTATATTATATAATAATATATAAGTCAGGGATGGGAGTTCGGAGTCGGGAGTCGGGAGTCGGGAGTCGGGAGTCGACGCGTTTTCAGGGTAGGAGTCGGGCGGAGTCGGTGAGTTCGAATATATCCAAAGAGTTGGGAGTCGGAGTCGGGAGAAAATAAAAAAAAACGACTGCCTTTGACTCCCAAAACAATTTGATGGTATATACTTTTCACGCGACAAAAATTTTGAAACTTTAATTGAATTTTTATTATAAAAAGACGTACATTTTTTTTTTATTTAAAATACGACTATTTGTTTCGTACGCCAATCTTAACGATGTTTTTTTACTGGTTTATAAAATAAAAGGTTCTAAACTGTTATAAAAAATGTACTCTTGATACTTGTGTTATGTGCTATTAAACGCATTATCACAGCTGAGAGATGCTATTATAGTAGTAATTTAAAGTCAAGTGAGTACATAACTGATTTTAAAATATGAGTCACTCAATTATGTATAATATTGTTTTGAATATAAGCTACTTAAGAACTCGATAGTATATCGATACATTGTTAGTACATCACTGTGATGCGCGCTTCGTTACGTTGGTGGTGTGTAAGCATTTCAAGTATTTTGTAACTAAAAATGCGTAGAATTTCTATATATATAAGTATTTAATTTTTTGGTGTGTGGAGATACGCGAAAATATATCTATCTACTCCAAACATTAAGTGGGTGAAACTAAAGAATAACTTTAAATAAAATAACTCTAATCATTTTGATAAAAAAATATTGAAGAAGGAGATCAGCTGATAAACAATAATTTATTTTCTTACGCTTAGCAAAAGGTTTTGTAGTATATGTGAAAGTAAAAATGACTTGATTTTTTTCGACTTCAGATCAAGTGTTTACAAGCGAATTTATATATATATATATATATATATATATATAATATACTATATATTTATATATATATTTATATGATATAATAATATATATATATATATTAATTATAATATTATTATATATATATATATTATAGCTATTATATATATACATATATATATAATATATATTAATATATATATATATATTATATATATATAATATATTATATATTACAATATACTAAAATATACTATATAATATATATATATAGTATTATATACTAGGCAAACTTAAAGAAGTTAGACCGTGAAAACACTTGTATTCTCGAAAACGTAAGACTAGGTACAAGAAAACTGATACATATATGGAATCAGAGTATGAAATTTGTATGGAAAAATGAAAAAAAAATTTACTTTTTATATATATTATTATTTTTTTTTATCTCCAAAACTAGATAGGTAGAAGAAATAATAACAATTTTATAGGGATCAGCGTATCAATTTTTTAGGGGGCTCGAGCGACGGTGGCACGAGGGGGACGTTTTCCATATCCCCGTAGGGGAGGGGCGTAGGAACCCCCGCGACCACTCAAATCCAAAGAGCGGGGGTTTATGGGGAAATAGTCCTAGAACGTCGTCCCCGGAGGCCGAGAGACCTCGACTCTTTGCATCCTTGCGGTTTACCCTGGGGTATCTCTTTTAGTTAAAAAAAAACTCTTTTCATACGATACTTTTCATTCGCTGATCAAATATTGTTTTGAGTTTCTTGCTAGCTAACATATCAACTTTTGCCGAAGATATACAAAAACAAATAAAATAAAAAATTAATTTTTTTATTACAATTAATATATCATACGCTGATTCATATAATGCTTTATCAGTTTTCTTGTACTATGTAGTTTTCGAGATAGCATGCGGGTAACTTCTTTAGTTTTTCACATATATACACATAGACCGGTATTAAGTATATCATTTAATATCCTAAATATATACTATATCTATATATAATTATTATACTATATATTATATAATATACAAAATTGTATATTTACTAAGTATATACATATATAGTATATATATATATACTATATATATACTGTAAATCGTAGTGGAGACTTCTAGCAACTTTTGCTACTCGCTCGTGCTCTCTTCTCTATCTCTCTCCTCTGATATATTAATATATATATATAGATATATAGTATATATATATATATATATATATACTATTATACATATATACTAATTATATATATATATATATCTATATAATATATATATATATATATTATATAACTATTAATAATATAATTATTAAGAATAAGCCTCAAGAAAGCATCATGCATGTAAACTAAAAAATTATAACAGCTAAAGGAAAATAAATAGCATTTTGATTTCAGCAAGCAATTCATCGATGAAACTTTAAAAAAAAATTAATTTTATTCTAATATGTATCAATACCCTTATATAGCTATTCATAATTTAGCATCGAACCAAGTTACCCGGTGGTGAATGACTATGAATCCGTAATATACTCCAGAGAAGCAGACCAACAGTCAATGCCAAATAAGTATTTAAGTTTACGCAATCTGGCGAGACAATTTCATTTGTTTCATAATATTCTTTTCAGGGGTTGAGCGACGAGGGAAGAGGGCTTCGTCGCCCCCGTCATCCGCCCGGTTGCCGAGAAACCCCGGCTCTTGCTATCGTTTCTTGTTTAACAATTTAAGCTTGAGTTTAAAAAGAAAACGAATTCAATATTTAACGCAACATATTGCTGCATAGACTACACTCGAAAGTAAGCGAGTTTCTTTGGAATTTCCTCAGAAACGGTAATATATACATGCTATATTTCAACATATTTAATAAATTACTTAACATATTTTCAAATAGGGGGGGAGGGTCGGCGTCTATTTTTTTTTTTTTTTTTAAATTTTTCAT